>JALIZH010008746.1:0-119763 GCA_030522465.1 Rhipicephalus appendiculatus | reverse complement strand
GGCCATCAAGATGACGAGTAGTTTTTTGCCTGGCAATTAGCGTCCCAAGCTGGGATTTGGGATTCATGGAAGCAGGATTTGAGCAGGATTTGGGATTCACCACCATTCATCTTGTCTATCAGAGACAGATGATTCCAAATACTGCGTTGGGGCCATACAGACGGCAGCGTGTTACTTCACTGATCACCGAGCCGCCTTTTGGCAATAGAGAAGCAACTTGACGTTGAGCAAAAATTAATATACATGTGCCACATAATACGTATACCGTGTGTGTGTGTCATTGGAGCAGCAGTAAGCATGATAATCAAGCTAATCCTAGCCAATCTAGACAATGTGGAAAGCTAAGAATAATCAGCTGAAGCTTTGCTAACGCTACGTATATCCTGGCATAGCCGAGCTAAGCCACTGCAACATTTTTCTGAATAATTCTTCTTTGTGGCTTATATATATATATATATATATATATATATATATATATATATATATATATATATATATTGTCACGTGGTCGTGACGTTGACCCAAGCAGCAGTCGGTACGTCCAAGGTGAAACTGTTTATTAGGCCGAACTTGTGGCCGGTAAACTGAAAGTCAGATTACAGCAATACACACTGGCACTGATAGCGGCGAACGGAGCGTCGGCCGTCGATCAAACTGAACATCGTTGGAGCGCGCCGGCTTTTATGCATCACGCGTCGAACATTCTAGCCTTATCACAGGTCATCGCGCAAGCTCTGGAATAATCTCGAGTGGTCGCGTCTTGCGTGCAATCTTAACAAAACGATCTACAATAATCGCGAAGGTTCTAGAACAATAAGGCGCGGTTTGAGCTGAGCTTTGCTGAAGGTCTCTGTGGGCGAAAACCGAATACAACAAAAGTGAAAATAGGAATAGCGCGTGGCAATATATATATATACGGGCCATGACGGCAACGGCGACGCCGACGGCAAAAAAACCAGCCGAGAGTGTCCATATAATTGCTATCGCAATAAAAAATTTTTAATAGAGAAAGCAATGCCCTAATGAAATAGGAAAGCTGACAGAATTCATGCCATTCTTACGGCGTATACATAATAAGCTTCAGAGGCTTCGCTAGTTCTTCAAAATCATCAGGAGTCTATATTTCAACGGTGATGCTTGGTTGCCTGATTCACCGAAGCAATAGTTCCTGTTGCTCTCCAGTGGGTTCATCGCTTGCAGTTCTTAGGCATAACTTCATCACATGCTGCAGCGGCAATGCTGCCTGTCTCAGTCGCGGAGTCCCTAAGCGACTGCTAACTTGGAGCCTATATAACGCAACATGAGCGAAAAAAAATGCCCCCACCTCCCCGAAGGGAATCGTGAGGAAATGCGAATGCATTTCGCGCGCGCTTCACTCCATTTATATATGGTGGCAGTGGTTCGAAGAAGGAAAAAGGCGCCTAATTTCTGCAGCCTGGTCGGGAGCACGGCGCAGCGCCTCTTTTTTTTTTTGCTTTTTTCTTTTTTTTGTTTTTTTTTTATTTTTTTTAAATTTTTTCTTAATTTTCTTTTGTTCTTTTTTTTTCCTTTTTTTTATTTTTTTTAAATTTTTCATATAAAGCTCCGCCGAGCTCCCGCGATGCGAGCGCCCTCACGCACCAGAGCGCGCTCCTCCTCTCCACTCACTATAACACCTGCCGAGGCCACCGCGGACAACGCCAACGCCGGATGCCTGACATAGCCCGACTAAGAAATGCATTCGCATTTAAAACTGGGGATGCGTAAAGCACGCAGCGAATGGAGCGGTGTTTCCTACTGGAACATGCCAATCGCTGCTAATGTGCAATGAGAGACAGAAGACTCCGACTGGACCCAGAGACTCGCAGTCCGCTTTTAGTTAACGCGCACGCTGCGAATTTTTATTGTTCAACAACGCACAGGAGAAATCTCCCACCGGCACCACCTTGGAGGTCAAGATCCATTGCCATATATACGGGGTAGAAAGTGAACAGTTGTGCAGCGCGAGCAGTCGGTTTTTTCAACCAAGAAACTCGCTAGCAGACGCTGCCTGTGTCGGCGTCGCGAGGCGAGAGAGGGAGAGGGGGGGGGAGCGTAGGAGAGGAGAGAGAGAGGGGGCGCGCATGCGCAGTGGGAGTGTGGACGCTGCGGGCAGAGATGCCTAGAGAAGAGAGGGGGGGAGCGTAGCAGGGGAGAGGGGAGGCGCATGCGCAGTGAGGGCGTGGTTGCCGCGGGGAGGGATGCCTAGAGGAGAGAGAGGGAGAGAGGAGGTTTTTTATTTTTATTTTTTTTTGAAAGGGTTTGCGCATGCGCAGTAAGGGTGGTCACGCCGCACACCACCACCACCGGATTAAGCTTCGCCATAAGATGCTTCACATCTAACACCTGCCGGCGCGCACACCTCCTCAACCTATCCTCCTCCTCCTCCTCCGCGGACAACGCCGCACAACGCCAACGCCGCACAACGCCGGATGCCCTGACATAGCCCGACTATGAAATGCATTCGCATTTAAAAAAATTCAGCCAGTTGTGCGCCGTGAAAACCGTCAGACCGCGAACTTACAATTGTAAGCGCGCGAGCGCACGTGATTGGCTAGCGAGATCACTTGTTGTCGTAAAACCCCCACTACTTTTTAAATGCACGCGATTAAACCTCATTGGCCCAGGCGAGATCACGTGATCTGCCCGCTCATGACAATGGGGTTTCAACGAACGCCTCACCTTGGGTGATTTGCCGCTGGAATTCTGCCAAAGTATGCGCTCCCTGTAACCTACATGACCCTCTTACGGGCCCCGGTGCGTTGCGTTGGTTCATTGCAATTAATGTAAGTCTCCCAGAAAAGTGCGAATTGTCGAAAGTTTCACAGGGTTTATCGTTTTATCGTAATTTTGAGAAAATATTTGAATGAAGCGGCCATAGTCAGTGTTCTGCTTTTTATTTTTTCTACAATCATCGGTACAACGCATTAATAATATTGCCATAAATTTATATGCTGCAAACGCGCGTGTAGTTACAGCCTAATAAAGCAAGGTTTGACATTAAGGTAGTTGGTAATCCATCTTCAACAACCAGTGCAGCGGCGGAGAGCGTAAAAAGAAGGGAACAAAGACAAGCGCTGCGCTTGTATTTGCTCCCTTCTTTGCCCGTTGTCCGCTACTGCGCTGGTTGTGGAAGATGGCCCAGTGGTTGTGAAACTTGCTTTCAGACCGTGAGGGCCAGGGCTGAAACCTCGTCTCGACAAGAAAATTTATTTCTTTATTCACTCCTCTCCCTGGTCAGGTGATCTGTGTGACGCTACTACTACTACTACTACTACTACTACTACTACTACTACTACTACTACTACTACTACTACTACCACCACCACCACCACCACCACCACCACCACCACCACCACTACTATTACGACGACGGCGGCACAGGGTAGACTAAGACAGCACTGGTAGCGATAGAAATTCACGGGGCAGCTATAGCACACTGATTGTTTTATCAGCCCTATAAATTATAGGAAACACCTGAGTACTGATAAAACTGCCGTGTATTGTGTCATGTACGCACAGGCAATTACAAGGTCATCCTACTCAATGAGAGCGAATCATGACTTACAGAACGATGGCACGACGAACAGTGCGAACAGAAGTAAGGAAACGCAAGTCGTTACCTCCAGCTTTGTAGTGAGGCGTGCTGAAACATTCGGCACGTGCACAGCCGGGGCTGTAGGCGGATAAAGGGCAGGCGAAGCGACCAGGTGACGCCATCGAAGAACCGCGGCAGATGATTTGCAAGATGGGCAGCGCGCGCCGCATTTTAAATAGGTACTGACAGCAATTTTCGAAGCTCATTTTGCTCCGTCCTACAAACCTCCTGTATACAGAGGCTATGAAGCCGATCGACAATGGAGTCAAGGAAAGAACATGGGACATTATTTCTGGTTTATAAGTACATTGTAATGATTTTCACTTATATTGAAAGAAATTAAAGTGGACGAAAATAGCCCTATCCATCGGCGGATTCCGAACCCACAACCTTTCCATTAGATGTTTGACTCTACCGTTTGAGCTACAATGGAGGGTGCACCCTCGTTCACTTTTATTGCGATAGCAATTATATGGACACACTCTCGGCTGGTTTTCGCCGTCAGCGTCGCCGTTGCCGCCATGTCCCGTATATGTATATGTGTCGATATATTTATAAAAGCCACAAAGAAAAATAATTCAGAAAAGTGTTTCCGACGCGCAGCATCGAACGAGGGACCTCTCGCTCTGCAGCGCGCGGCGCTAACCGCTGAGCCAGGAAAGCGCGCGTCCTCCAACGTTCAAACGGCGAGCTATTTATATACAGCGCGTTTTCAGCGTGTTTTCAGCATTACCAGCGAGATGGCGCAATGGGCGTGCTTGCCGGGGCTTTAGCTCGGCGCCCCGCTCGTCGCGACGCGCGCTCTCGGGCGCTCATCTCCCGCGCGTACTTTGCCCCGTGGGGGATAGACGCCCGTGCGCGCGCGCTCTTATCTCGCGATGGGGGGAGAATAGTACGTCTTGCGCTTTCGCCGGAACGATTGCGTTGTAGTTACCGCGCGCACGAAGGTCACTTCGCTCGCGGCAGTCCGCCCGTTTGCGAAAAGAGCACGCTTTTCAAACACAGCGAAGCAACAACTGTGACACTTGTTAGTTCGCGCTCGTCTGTACCTGTGAATACGTTTCGTGCGTCGTTTTTGTTTGAGCAGCGCGTTAAGTGTCGAGCTGTGAACATGGTTAGTTCGCTGTCGTTCTGTGCGTGTTGTTTTCGTGCGTCATGTGTGCGTGAGCAGCACGCTGCACGTTTCCATCTGCTTGCCATTCGTCGCGTTACATACCAATTTATTGCTATCGCATTCATTGCTTCGCCTTGTGGCGAAACTGTGACTTTTTTAGTAAGGTGTTTTAGGGGTGCTTAGTACCTGGGGGACGAAAAATCGCCCTTCCCGTCGGTGCTTGTAGGTTCGTATCCCACCGACGGAGAGGGTGATTTTTCGTCCACTTTACTTTCTTTCCATTTAAGTGAGAATTGTTACAATACAGCTAAGAAACCACATATAATGTCTCGTGTACTTTCCTCGGCATAATTGTCTGTCGGTTTCATTTGTTTAGAATACAGAAAACGAGCCCTCGGACTGTTCCCCTACATTCGTGCTGCATACAGAGGGCGTTCTAGGCAAATGTGAAGCTCATAAAATGCTGGTAAGACATTTTATTTTGATATTAAAGTAAATTTTTGCGGGGCGTGCCCATTGACACTAGTGTGACGCCGAGCTACATGGTCAATTATGGTGATTTCACACACCAGTATGGGTAGTTGTGATGACGTCGTTTACCAGAACATTCAAAACGGCCGCTTGTGGCTCACCAACGGAGCTACGCAGACGTCATGATATATACTGCGCGAGCACGTGACCATAACCGTGTCGTGACGTCAGGGTAGAGTAAGAACCGATACTAGCTTTTAAAAACATACAGTGAAACCTCGGTGACACGAATCTCACGGAACCACCAAAAATATTCGTATCATCCGAAATTCGTATCATCCGAAATTCGTATCACCAGAAAGCATGGAAAGTTAGCGTGCGACAAAATAAAGCTGGCGTACATTTTTATTTATTGTTTTTCAGGGCCGCAGCTACGTCAGGAAGAACCCTGAATGATTGTCAGTTAAGTTTTCAGATGTCGGCAATAATACCAGCACTCGTAAATATACAGCCTGTACGCGCGTGTTTAAATAATGAACCAGGTGCGTTGTGACCCGTGACAGCAGTAGCCCCTTCCAAATTTTATTATGCTTTTTCTTATGACACCGGAGTACTGCGGCAAAAGTAACAAAAGAAGCGCTTTGGCGCGATAACTCAAGCCCTCAAAATTTCAGAACCACAGTCCTATGTTATGATTTTGTTATCGCGGAGGAGTTGGCGATTTTTTTAGGAGATTTACGGCCGTGCCCGCAACAGTCGCGCACGTTGACGCTGTGACGCCTGACTCCTTCACCAAAACCATCTCCACCTTCTTTCGGTGCTCGTCCATCTGTCATAGGATGTCTGATGTACGAGGCAGGCACGATTAAACACAGTAAACGACAGCAGCCCACGTCAACGCGTTAAAAAAAAAAGCATAGCGCTAATGCCCTCTGTATTCCAAACAAGGCACACGGAGGCTCACTAGAGTCTCAAAGATTCGTGCACACAATCTCGTAGGCCGTGACACGTCTCTGAAGGTTTATTCTGACCATAAGAAAAGTATTTTTCTTACAACGTGATTTGGGACCATTTGGCTGTGCGGCGCATGCCCGCGCTCGCACGTGCTTGGCGCGTCTTCCGCGACAGCGCGGACAGCACCTCTTCGTACCTGGGCGGTAGCGTACGTTCGTATCAAACGTCGTGGGGTGAAAATCGGTTCGCAACAACCGTACACAATTGGATTGCAGGCCAATGGGTCTTAACCAGGACCGAAGAAAAATTCGTATCACCCCGAAATTCGTATGAACTGTGATCGTATCACCAAGGTTTCACTGTATTATGATTAATTTTTCCAGGGGTCACTCACGCTTACCAGTACATTTTCTAGGCTCTTAAAACTTGTTCTTTCATTTATGCAAAAATAAAGAACAGTAAAAATTCATGTCATTACATTTTAAGGTCGTTGTTGCGTCGATCACAAACTGAAGGCTCGAGGTCGGGCTGTCTGTGGGCAGGAGACAGGGTTAGGAAAGACTTATTTTTGAACCCCATAAGGAAGCACGGCGCAGCATCGTTAGGAGCAGAGGTAAAGGGAGGGGGGGAAATGGAACATAAACAAGCCACTTTCTGGAGATGAGTGGCCATACGGTCGAGGCGCGTCGGCGCACTTTTCTTCCATTTAAGGGGTACTGACACGAAAATTTTCATTTGTTGTTTTCTTGCCCCAAATGAAAGACCAAGCCCTCAAGAGCCTAGCAAATGTAGTGCTTTGCGCGAGTGCATTCTGAAAAAGTAATTACCGTATGTGTTTGAAAGCTAGTTTCGGTTTCTACTGTATCCTGACGTCACAACATGGTACGAGCTTCTCGTCCCGTGCTCGCGAAAGATGCAGTGACGTTTACAAGGACGCACCGCTCCATGGCTCCGTTGGTGACGCACAAACGGCCATTTTAAATGTTTTGATGACGCACACGCGGCCATCTTTGAAATTTCGGTACCTGACGTCATCACAGCTAGACAGACTGCACCGTGAAGTCACCAGAATGAGTACTGTAGCCTGACGTCAAGCTAGTGCCAATGTCGGTAGGAGAAACTTTAATACCAAAATATCTTTCATATCAGACTTTAATATCAAAATAAGATATCTTATCAGCATTTGCTGAGCGTCACACTTGCTCAGAGTCGTCTCGGTACACAGGAGATTTGTATGGTACCCCTTTAAGAAAACCGGTGGGTGCGCGGCCCCCCCTGGGAATCGAACAGAGCACCTGCCGCATAAAAAATGGACGCTCTACCGTTGTTACACAGCCCCAGTTCCCAAAGATGACGACGCATGCTTTACCTGTTATAGGGTGATTCCACGAGAAATGCATGTCCGGCCGATATTTTTGTTTTGTCTGTTTCTTTATATGTTGTGCGGGCCCATTCAAAGTGCACGGAACCAAAAATTTCATTTCCAAAAAAGGCTCAGGGCCGCTAAAAATATTTGAAGGTGGCGGCACGGGCGTCCTATCTTTGCTTATCGAAATATTTTCTGACTTTACGGCCAAATATAGTAAAGTAGAGAGGTGGGCCAGTTGGAAATGATACATTGTAAAAAATTTCAATGCGAACAGGACTGAGCACAAGAAGAGGACACAATACGAGCGCTGTCTATCAACTGAAGTTTATTGAAACGAAATTTACACACCCGCCCGAAAACCAACATGAGCGTGCGCAGAAAGTCACGTGACATCAAAGAATTGGTTGAGCTTACGTACTTCACAATCTAGTAGGCAAACAGATGGTTCAGATATACAACCATCACCCGTGTCTTTGATAAAGAACGCCTCTGCAAGTTCCCGTGCCCTTCTATCTCTGTGTTTCAGCATAATCACAGTGTTGTCGAAAAAATGTTTACATCCGCATGCTCTACAATGTGCCGAAAGGTGTGACGTCAGCGTTCCCTTTAAGGCATTATTACGCTGCCGGAGTCTATCGTTGATGCATTTACCAGACTGGCCTATATACACCTTTCCGCAGGAGAGAGGAATCCTATAAACCACACCAACGGAGCAGGAAACGGCGAGACTGCGATGTTTCACCATGCAATCTACCCCCGCTCTTCCTCTAGCCCTCTTTTCAATCGCTGCACAAGCTTTACCAACTTTTTGGTTCGAAGAAAAGAGAACGTCGACGTCAAAACTTTTGGCTATCTTCTTAAACCGATGTGACAGCCGGTGCACGTAAGGCATGACAGCATATTTCCTGGGCTTATCGCCTGGTTCAAAGGTTACAACCTGGCGGGATTTACGCTTCTTGATTAGTGTATTCGACGCTGACACAAGAACATGCGCAGGGAGCCAAGCGTTTTTTAGTCGATCAACTTGCCGCTGAAAGCTATCCTGGCATTTGTGTACGCAGGACTTCTTGAGGGCAGACTGTAAGGAATTCATATAGCATTGACATTCTTAACAATCTTAGAATGACCGGAAGGGTGACAAAGCAGTGATTTTTCGGAACGCGGGGAGAAACACCAGCAAACGTGATCACATTTCAAAAACAAACGAAGGTCCAAAAACTGCAAACAATTATTATTCGTTAATTCACAGGCGAAACTCAGCCCAAACGCCTTTTCCTTAAATAACTTCATGAGATTAATGTGGTGAAAAGGGCCACAGTTTTTCCGAAAAAGAATAAGAAAGTCATCAACGTAGCGGAAGATTCTTACCACCAGATCACGCACTTCACAGTCTACAAGCCGATCAACATTACCCAGAAAAATGTCGCTCAAAAGAGGTGCCACCCTAGAGCCGATACACACAGCGGAATTCTGTATAAACAGGCCTCCTTTCCATGTTACAAAGGTCGACTTCAAGTAATAGCTCAATAGCTCTAGGAAAGCCTCAACAGAAACTAGGCTGCTATTAACAAAAGCAAGCTCATAATTATCTTCGGAGACGCAGGATTTAACAGATTTCATCAACTGTTTATGAGGGAGAGAATAAAACAAATCTTCCGCATCCAGACTAAAAGCTTCCCAAGGTCCCGGATTACCACCAGATAAAAACTCAATAAAAACACTTGAGTTAGACCCTCTAATAGGTTCTATGACACGCAGAGTAGAGAGATGCTTCAGCAGGTAGCCGGAAACCTCGTGTTGCCAAGTGTGACTTTCGTACACAATACAGCGAAACGGGACATGACCCTTGTGCGTTTTGGCGGCAAAAGAAACATGTTTGCCTACTGGAATGTGAAGTACGTAAGCTCAACGAATTCTTTGATGCCACGTGACTTTCTGCGCACGCTCATGTTGGTTTTCGGGCGGTTGTGTCAATTTAGTTTCAATAAACTCAGTTGATAGACAGCGCTCGTATTGTGCCCTCTTCTTGTGCTCCGTCCTGTTCGCGCTGAATTTTTTTACAATGGGCCAAATATAACGCGAGCTATAAACGTTGTGCCGCAAACTTTTTGCTGCTGGTTTTAATACTTGTTACTTTTGGACTACATCCCTCCTTACGCTGTCCTCAAAAGAGAAAAAGAGTTGAAAAAATCTCAATCACGGCTGAAATAAAAAAAAAAGTTTGCGAAATATGACGCGCATTAGCGCGTTTTCTATTTCACAGAGAAAACTCGAAAAAGTATCCAATATAGAACAACGCCTTTGGAATATTTCTGTGAAAGATCGTTTTCCTGCAGGTTGGGCAAATGAAGAAACAAATATTTAAAGAAGTCAATTTTTTTTTCAAGAAAGCTCTTTTCAAGAAAAAAAAAAGAAAAAATGTGGTCTCAATTCTGACGAAAATTTTTTATCGAAGAGAGCTAATGTCATTCAAAACACGGTTTCAATATTGTATGTCCTCATTAGCTTTGGTCACTAGATACAACGGACCAAACTGGCCTATGCTGTGCGTGCTTACTTCAGCACTTTTTGCTGGTTGTTATCAGCTTGCATTGTGGGTTTTAATTATTTTTCTAGAGCCAAACTTCGCTCTGGTGGATTTTAGTCTAGAAAGATGCCTTCTCAGATTTGAGAGGCAACAACTTAGGCCATTTTGGCCCGTTATATCTGGTGAACAATGCAAGTTAGGGTGTATAATATTGAAACCGTGTTTTGACTGACATAAGCGCTCTTGGATATCAAAATTTCGTCAAAATGAAGGTTGGTGTTATCTTATCTTTTTTTTTTCGAATAAGAACTTTTTTGAAAAAAAGCTCTCTTCTCTATCTTTTTCTTCATTTTCCGGCCTGTAGAAAAACAATGTTTCACCGGAATATTTCATAGGCTTCGTTCTAGATTTGACACATTTTTTGAATCTTTGCTGTGAAATAGAAAGTACGCTCCAAATTTAGCAGACTTTTTTTATTTGGGCCGTGTTTGCCGTTTTTCCTTTCAAATTCTTTCTCTTTTGAGGACAGCATAAGGAAAGTATAGATCTACATCACCCTCCGATGCGGCACGCCGAGTCTTTGGACTCATGAGCGATATAAAGCTTTCAACTTAGTAAAAAGTATGACTTACATCGTAAATAAAGAATGAATATGAGCTGCTGTCCTTGAAATGAGGCTGTATATTATAACTCTTGTTGTACCTCCATGTCACTTTCCCTCATATTTTTTGCAGATGTTTACTGCTCTACCTACGCGGCGAACAGCTACGACTACCCGACGTGGGCTGAATACTTCGGCGGAGGCTGCGAGGGACGCCAGTGCCAGTACTCGAGTGACGGCGACATGCTAGTACACCACTTCAGGTAGATAGATATATGTGCGAGAAAATAATAACAATATTTGGCTATTATGTCCCAAAACCACGATATATGAGGCACGCCGTAGTGGAGGGCTCCGGAAATTTCGACCATCTGGTGTTCTTTAAGGTGCACTGACATCACACAGTACACGGGCCTGACAGCGATCCCGTGATGGATGAGAGAGTATAAGGGGGAGAGGCCACAGCTGTGACGGCGCAACTGTTGCTATGCGCCGCTGTGCCATCACGTGATTGCTGAGAGAGTGTGATGGGGAGAGGCCACAGCTGGCACCGTTCCAGGGCAAGGACGGATGGACGGACGGACGGACGGACGCGAGTATGAGACATTAATGGCTTTCGCCTTGAAACGCATTTTCTTAACCTGCTCACCTTGTGATACTACCCTTCGATCTTTGACATATATCGCCCATGCCAAAAGTTCGGAACACGATGGTTTCGAGGCAAAGGTGCCTTTAAGTATGTAATGCCTGTTTATCGACAAACACGTGAGCACCTATTACACCATTCGAGGACGGTGTCCAGGCCTTCTCGATGGCGCAAGGGCAAGCTTACTCCGGCGTCACCAAGACAGTGCACGGCCTACCGATGCCAGGGAATGCCGTTCACGCTTCCCACTGTGACAACGAGTCGCTCAGTACTCCACAGGCACCTGAGCCGCTTAGTGGGGCTGTCCAAGCTCCCTCGGGCAAGGATCCCGCCTCAGTGAGTACGCTGGTCCACTCCTACACCTCTACGGAACACTACAGCGCAAAAAATACACGACGGACGAAAGGAACACAAACGACGACGTTTGTCGTCGTCGTTTGTGTTCCTTTCGTCCGTCGTGTATTTTTTGCGCTGTAGTGTTCCGTAAATATGTACCAACAAGCCCAACTCGCCACTTTAATCCTACACCTCGGACGTTACCACTGGCTCCGCGTGCGGTTCGCCCGAAAGCGCCGTCGAGCTTTCCCGCACCATCGCGCGACTCCGCGTCGCAGTCAGCGCCTTGACAGTGCCGACGTCCGCGCGGTTTCCTGCGGCCTTGCCAGCGTTGTACTCTATCGATGCCGCGTTGGCCGCAGCCGCCTCGCAAGACCATGATGAGGGCTCACCAGAGAGCCGCAGAGAGCTCCGATACACCCTCGCGGCGCTCTCATACCAACTCAGCTGCGTGGCGTCGTCATTCTCCGGACTTTCGCCTGCCGTATCACCATCACCGGCTGCCTTTGAACTACCGGAGTTCAACGGATTTCAAGATGACGCCGACAACTGGGTGGCGACCATCAACGCTCTTGGAGCTCGCGAGGCATGGACAGACCAACAGAAATGGTGTGTGGCCGTCAACCGCCTTCGTAATGCTGCCGCGGCGTGGCATCGGTATGAAGGCACGAAGCAGCAGTCCTGGACTGAGTGGAGAGCCAGGCTGATAGCTGCTTTCGGACGAAATCACTTCCACCTCGCCGCCACCGCGCCATCCAACCTAACTGCTCCCGAGGATAGAGCTCAGGAGCAGCGCGACCTCGATGCTGCACCTGAGGAGTGCAGCTCGCCTGCAGGCAGTTTCACGACCTGTTCTGGTACCCACAAACCTCAGAGACCAGGCTCACTACTTCCGGTCTCGGACTCTACGTCGGCATCTCACACCGTAACATCAAGGGCAGACGCCGAGACCACATTCCATTCCCAGTGGCCGCCGACGCGACCTTCAGGCTGGCCAACACTAGAGCGCGCGGAGGCGCCGGCCTGCTGTGGGACAACATCAGTTCCCTCGGAACGAATTGGAAACAAAGGACAACCAACCACTTCAGGCTTGACCCACAGTCGGAAGCCACATCCCCAGAAATGGTGGCAGTCATTGGCCGAGTGGGCGCACGTTTCCCACGTGCTAAAAACCGTCTCCTGGATAGAAGCTGAGGTACCTACCCCATCTGGGCTCGCTGTCATTAAAAACTTGCCAGTACAGGTCATGTCTTGAGCTGATGACACGGCTTCTGACCAGGAACGACCTACAGCACGCGGAACATTGTCAAGAACTGCCA
Source organism: Rhipicephalus appendiculatus (assembly GCA_030522465.1). NCBI lineage: Eukaryota > Metazoa > Arthropoda > Arachnida > Ixodida > Ixodidae > Rhipicephalus > Rhipicephalus appendiculatus. Next base: position 106,810 of record JALIZH010008746.1, on the reverse strand, counting down.
GTCCGACCACCTCAAGGAGCACTACATCAACAGTGCTGCAAGACCATGAGCTACGTGGCAGCTCATTCCCGGAAATCGCCAACTCATCGACGCAAATGCCTCGTACAACAATTCGCTGCAGATCGAGCCACCGTGAAGAGTGCAAGAGATGCCATATCGTGCGACACTCGACAGTTCCGCAGTTTGCACATCTTGTCCCTTCAGCAGTTCTGCATGCTCTCCCACTTTCAGAACTGCGGCGGGGCGAAGTTCAGCGCTTTGGTATGGACCTGCGACCATTTCGAAACAGTCAGAGCCGCCCGCCAGAACCGTCGCTGAGAAGTTTTTATGCGAAGCCACATCACGTCCGGGAACCCGACAATTATCATGGCCACGAATTTCGTCCACCAAAAGAGAATGATGCCGCTTTCCATGCGAAGTCGCAGCACGGCCGGGACAGACCTCCGAGATACAGTCAGTGCCGTCTTCCAGAGGCGTCATCGGCAAAGCACCAAGCCAAGCACACTGTGGCCAAGCCCCAGCGTTGTAGCGACCGACCACAGCGACACAGCCAGCATCGCCCACCAGAGACATTGTCGGCGACTTCGCTCATTCGCAGTCATGGCCGAGTGTGATGACGATGAAAGAAGGCAGCGTAGCATGGACTCGCGCTCGGCTAGCACGAAGTAGAGAAAGAGGAAGGGAAGAATAAGAACAGCCGGCCCGCACCAAGGGTGCTGTCTCTGTGTCGTTCTTCTACAATATATATATATATATATATATATATATATATATATATATATATATATATATATATATATATATATAGATTGTAGCGAAGCTTTGGAACTATACAGTGGGTCGCGCTCTCCCTTGCCTGACGACAATGCCCACAGCTCAGCGTCTCACCTTGCCGTTTCTTCCATCGACCTTCACACAATTGCTACCGAACAGCGCAAGGATCAACGGATTGCCTCACTGATAGACTTGCTGACTGAACCAACGGCAACACCATCCACTCGCGCGTTGCGTCGTCAAGCCCACCACTTCGCCGTTCGCGACGACCTCCTCCACCGGCGCAATTACAACAGTGACGGCCGCCAGTGGCTACTAGTCATACCCCGCAGTCTGCGCTCTGACATATGCGAGTCGTTCCACTCTGATCCGCAATGTGCGCACTCCGGGGTATCGAAGACTTACCACCGCATTCGCCAACGGTACTTTTGGCGAGGGATGTACCGCTACGTGCAGAAATTCGTTCGCTCCTGCATAGATTGTCAGCGCCGCAAAACTTCAACGCACCTGTCGCCGACAGGTCTGCAACCTCTACCTTGCCCTGAGCGGCCGTTTGGGCGCGTTGGTATAGATTTGTATGGGCCACTTCCGCTAACGACGGCTGGTAACCGCTGGGCCATCGTCGCTGTAGACCACCGCACGCGATACGCCGAAACCGCCGCCCTCCCCGCGGCTACAGCGCGCGATGTGGCCTCCTTCCTGCTCCAACGATTCATGCTGCGTCACGGTCCACCCCAGGAACTGCTCAGTGATCGAGGCCGTGTTTCTCTGTCCGAAGTCGTCGAAGCCATTCTCAAAAAGTGCAACGTTGTTCACCGCAAATCTGCTGCTTACCACCCGCAGACGAATGGCCTCACCGAACGCTTCAACCGTACGCTCGGCGACATGCTCTCCATGTACGTCGCCACCGATCACACAAATTGGGATGCCATTCTGCCGTTCGTCACCTACGCCTCTAATACCGCCCCTCAGAGCACTACTGGTTTTTCACCTTTCTTATTATATGGAAGGCACCCGTCGCACACCATCGACACGATACTTCCATACAAGCCGGATCCATCTTAGTGTGCGCCTATTTCTGACACAGCCAGGCTTGCTGAAGAGTGTCGAGAGCTTGCAAATACCTCTACTACACATGATCAAGAGCGGCAGAAGAGCATTCGCGCTGACACCAGCACTTCTGCGCCCACGTTCCTCCCTGGAGCGCTCGTATGGCTTTCGACCCCTACCACTGCAACTGGCCTCTCTTCAAAACTACTGCCCAAATACGAAGGCCCCTACCGTGTCGTCGAACGCACTTCCCCTCTAAACTACCTGATTGAACCCATCGAACCATCTTTGGACATGCGCCGTCGAGGGCGCGACATTGTCAACGTGGAGCGCCTCAAGGTCTACCATGACCCGCTCATAGTAACCAGCTGTTAGGTCGCCAGGCGGCTCCCTTTTCGTACCCGGGGTAATTGTAGCGAAGCTTTGGAACTATACAGTGGGTCGTCTTCTCCAGCGCCTTCTAGTGGGTCGCCCTCTTCGAAGAGAAAGAGCAGCTCGTGCAGAGAGTCGGTCCCCGCCGTGACTGTCGCGCTGTCGTGCATCGTCGCCGAGTGCCCGCCAATAAACGTCTTAACAATATATATATACATATATATATATATATATATATATATATATATATATATATATATATATATATATATATATATATATATATATATATATATATATATATATATATATATTGCTTTCAGTAGGGCGTTACGAAGTGGATCGACGTCCTTGTCTAAATTGAGCAGTCGCATGCATATTGTTGCCTCGCTAAGCGCGTGGACCACATTCGGGCCAAAAGCGTAGCTACTGTTCCGCTGTAACGTCAGCAGCTACGTTAGAGGACATGCCTCAGTTTCGTCGAAACGAAGCGCATGCTTTGGTACGCTGATGTGCATATCGTAAGCAGTTGTCGTTGGCGTTCTTCTGTGGGGACGAGTGACGCTTAGCTGCTAGAGCTTGCGGAGCTATATACAGGGTGTTTTTCTTAAACAATACAGACGTTTATAAATCCTATGACAGAAAGGCTCCTGTCGGATCCGCACATGAACTACACGTCGTGGGGGGAAGTAACGCTGTTGCGAATAATACCTCGTCTATTAACATTTCAGTGATTGACTTGAGGGCAGGTGTTTATATTACAAAGTTGTATTGCGGGCCCATTTATGGTATAACCATTCTTGTACAAAGTTCGAGATATTTGTCATCGAGTTTCAAAGGCGAAATATAAACTGATCGCTCTCGGCGCGTACGAAGCGCGGCCGTTCTGTTACGTCAGAGAGGAAGTACCCGTGATAAGTGACGAAATTTGAATGAAGGCGCGCCGCAGCCGTATTTTTTCGTGAAAAGCGGCAAGTCCTCTCACTTGCGCCAGAGTTGACCTTACCTTTGCGTGCGGTGTTTGGTGCTTATTTATTTCTTTCGAGCTGTGCTTAAAGGGGGTACTGACACAAAATTTCGCGGCCGAGATAGCCTGCTGATTCGATTCCCGTGTGCATGCGTGTACCATCTACAAAATATCGACAGCGAATAAAGCTTGGAAGGTATTTTCTATGAGTTTTGAAGTTCGCGTGCGCGATCCAGCATTATAGGCCGCACCTGGCGGCATTGACACCCTCGGAGGTGACCCGAGGTGACCCCCCCTACTAACAAGTTATGATGACGTCGTAGCCGCCATTTCTGTTTTGACGCGCTCACCGCTGCATACCGCTGCGCTGTTGGTGACTGCTCGGCGGCTGCTCGCGGGTGTGTGGCCGCGCCGCGCGTTGAAAGTTTTGTGTTTGGCGACACTACAGCTTTCCCTGTGCTGCCTGGGCCTTCAGTGACAGGCCACAATGCCGAAATCCTTCCGCGCTTGTTTCCTTCTGCACGTCGAAGTTGGGATCAGGCGTATCGCTGCATACGTTTCCCCGCGACGAACCTCGGCGGCAGAAGTGGATCGAGTTCGTGCGCGCTTGTGGACGTCAGGAGTATCAGGGCTGGTCCCCCGTGCAGAACAGTCGCGTTTTCGGGCTCCATTTCGAGGCGCATTGCTTTACCACAAAGACACCGGACTTGGCGTACATGGGTCTTCCAACTCGACCCTGTGCATCGCTCACGTCTGGTGCTGAGGTGTTACCTAGCTTTTTTCGGCACCAACAACTTGAAGGACATCACAATGTTATCCAGTGATTCAATCGGATAATGAACGTAGAAAAAGCGAACAAACTCTGGCTAAATGAATTGCCCTGCAGAACATTTGTGCACGAATGTGTCGGGTCTTACCATTGTACATTGCCGACGCGAGGTTCATCGTGGTCGTCGTCACTGATATCGCTGCCGCTTCCCGACGAATCGCTCCTCGCCAGCGGGTGAAACCTGAAGTGATTCGCCATGTCGAAAATTCCTTCCATCCCCGCCGCAAGAAAATCGTCGCCATCAGACGACGATGAGCCCGACGACGACAGCGAGGACGATAACGGCGACGACATCACGCAGCACGTGTGACAAGCGAAAGGTGGTGGTGGTTTGTGGTTCGAAGAAGGAAAAGGCGCCTAATTTCTGCAGCCCGGTCGGGACCACGGCGCAGCGAATGCAAGCAGACGATGCAGACCGCGCGGAAAAGCGTCACTGTTCTGTGTGCTCACGTGACCGAGCGTTTAACTCGCTAGGTGATGATAGTTGCACCCGGCGGATTGTCGTTTTTGGAGCTCTGTCAAACCGAAACTGAGGCTGTGTCGGTAATGAGGAGCTTGTAATTAATTATCTGTCGCACGCTGCAGCAAACGATGTGCCGTGTTATGACTAACAGGCCCCCAGCAACACATTGCAGCGAAAAAACACGGGGCGAAAATTTTTGTGTCAGGACTCCTTTAAGAAAACCGCATTAAGAACGTTTTCTTTGTCTAAGAAGTCTAAAACGCAGAGGAAGCACTGTGGCGCTTCTTCTTGCAGACAGGCGAAATAGCTTTTCGCTCTGTGTAATTTAAGAAAGTAAAAGGCAAGCGCTACACATCGCACGGAAACAATAAGCTGTCTGCTTGTATATTTCGGAATGCCTGCCGATTTTGCGGGCCCTTACCCAATTTGGCGCGCTTTGATTCAAATGTCGTCACGTCGTTCTCTCGTGCAGTTCCGCTGTTACACAGCAGAGAGGTCGTGTTTGCTGCACGCCGGACGCGATCAGTTTCGATTTCACCCTTGAGATGCGATGACGAACATTCTGAAATACGAGCCAACTTTACTGATTTCTAGAAACTGGGTATGCAATAAATTCTCATCCACCACAACTTTCTAATAGAAAAAACTGCACACGAGTAATTAATTATGAAGTTAACAAGTTTTTGTTAATTAGTAGCGTTATTGGCGTCTTAAGTGTGGAAAAGCATCTCTACCTCGACATAGAGTTCATGTGTGAAAACGGCAGGAGACCTGACTGTCATAAAATTTTGATCAAAAATGTGTATTGTCTAAAAAAAATCCCTGTATAAGAGTAATTCCTTTAGAAGTGACCTATTGCATTTGGCAGTAGGATTGCCACAGATTTTCCGATTTTAATGCAGTTTACAGCAAAAGATTCAGGAACAATGAACGTTTATCGGCCTTTCCCGTTTATTGATGTGCAACGCAGAAAAAAATAGTATAAATAAGAAATAAAAAAACGCGAAAAAAAACAAGAGGGACTGCACACTGTTGCAGTCGGATCAGTTTGACATTTCAGGTGGTTATTTCAACACCTGCGGTAGGGTATCTGATTTATAGCAATTACACAGCTTTGCTAGTCCTGTTTGGTATGTCGCAATTAGACTTCTTAACAACGTTTTATAGGCGCAAGCCGTCTCTCCTTTTATAACAGTTCGCGGTATTGGTTGTTTCTTATTTATTCTTTGCTTTCGGTGTTGGCAATAAAAAAAAACTGGATAAGCCATTAAATGATCATCCTTCGTGAATGTTTTCCTGCAAACCGCATGAGAATCGGTTACTTTGTAACAAAACTACAGCCGAATTAAAAGGTCACTTAAAGAATCACCCTGAGCAAGTACATATGCAATGTTTATTGCATTGTTATAAGAGTGGTAGCGAACGCTGACTACAATGTAAGTTAGACAGGCACCACTACCAAGGCTGACGTTAGGCAACCGTCATTACAACTAGCCATCTGATTAATTTATTTACGATATCTACTGCGTGGTTACTACTGGAAGGTTTCTCTAGTGTGACAGTCAGCGTTTGTCTGCTACATTAGACAACTGGTGGCGTGCTGCGCAAGCACGAACGAAGGAACAAGAGAGACAGGAAGGAGCGCAGTTTATTTCTTGACAACAACAATCCAATATATGAACATACATCTGCCGTGGCGTAGCCAGTGGGCGGCACACAGGGCACATGCGAGCCTCAAATTTTTTGTCTGCCATGGGATAGACTTCCAAAGCAACGCCGAGCAGCGCCACTGCTCTTATCGTAACTGGGAATATCCATGGCGCGCTCTTTCGCGACAACATTGCCAGCCCCGCTTTAGCGCACGTGCAGAGCTCTCAGATTACATCTTTGGTGCGTCAGAGTGTAACTATTGCTGAGTAGCAGTGCTTCGGCCCGAATAAGGAGCGCATGCGCGCACGTGTCCTTGCCGCCATCGATGCCAAGTCCGGCGACAAACCGCCCTCCCCAGAAACGGATAGCGCGGCCGCACGAGCGTCGCGCCCAAACTTGAGCTTGGGTTTTGAACGGCGCGACAACTCAGACTAAAATACGTATGAACACACGAACACAACTCGCCCAGTTGTCAGTGCTACTGAGCTTGGGTTACCAATACAGAGCGCAAACTGACACTGAACGCCCCCGCCCCCATTTCGGATCAAGGAAATGCCCCCCCCCCCCCCCCCCACACACACACACACTAAGCGAATTTCTGCCTACGCATCTGTACACAAGGCATGCGCTGTCTCGGCGACCAGAGACCCTTTGAAGGCTGCTGCGAAGGTGTCAAAAAGACCAACAAAACGACAAGCAGTACACATATGCACAAAATAGAAAACAGCGCTATCACAAAGACATGCCGCTTCTAGCGACCAAGGATATTATCATCATCCTATCTGGGGTTTTACGCCCCAAAACCACGATATGATTATGAGGGACGCCGTAATGGAAGGCTCCGGAAATTTCGACATCTGGTGTTCTTTAACGTGCACTGACATCGCACAGCACACGGCCCTTTAGCATTTCGCGACCAAGGATATAAAACAACACCGATACTCCGGTCAACGTGCTGCTACGAAAAAGTCTCGCTTTAACCTTCCGTCCTTCGTACTTGCGCAGTACGCCGTAAGTTCACTATGAACCAACTAACCTGCAAGAAGGTCATAGGTCAAACTAGAACCGCCAACAACAACAAACAGCATGTCTCCCTTTCTTTAAACTACACCATGCGTTAGAAAAACATTGCCGTGGTATCTTAGTACGTGATGCGCCGTGCACTTCAAAGCGTCAGGGCACGGGTTCCATTCTCGATCATGGAGTCACACTTAAATCGGGGCGAGCCCATGTGATTCAATGTCGGTGCACATTAAGGCAGTCCACTTGTACGAAATTAATCCGGAGTCCTTTCACTGCGTAATGCCTCATGGTCATATCGTGGCTATGGCACGTGAAGCCCCTGAAATTACGAATATTTTCTTGTAAACTTTTGAATGTCTGTTTTCCTCTTTCTTGGGATTCCCGTGCGGTGCATATCCTCATACAATGGGACACGCGATGCGGGTATGCGCCACACGTGACAGACACAAAGGGTTTCATGACGTACGCCGTACGCATGTCGTGTTATTCACGTCCTGGCCTGTCAGTCCTAAGACAAGTCTGGTTTTCAAGAACTAAAAGCGCACGGAACACGCGGATGAAAAAAGAAACAGATATTATCACGTGGTCGAGACGTCGACGAAGGCAACAGTCGGCGTGAAAAAGAAAAAACTCTTTATTTGGCCGAACTTGTGGCCGCGAAACTGAAAGTGAAACTACAGCAATGCACACTGGCACTGATAGCGGCGAACAGAGCCTCGGCCGTCGATAATCTGATCCGCGGCAGGGTGCGTCAGCATTTTACAGGCGGTAGCGAACATTCGAGCATTATCACTGGTGGCCATGCAAGCTCTAGAATAAGCTGGACGGTTCGCGTCCTGCGTGCAATCTTAAAAAAACGAACTACTATAATCGCGAAGTTTCTCGAACTCTGAGGCGTGGTCTGCGCCGAGCATTGCTCACATTCTTTTGTGGGTGGAAACCGAATGCAGTAAAACTAATACAAGAAATGCGCGTGGCAATGCCCCCCCGCTGAAAAAGCATCGCCCCGATGCTTAAAAGGGAACACGAGGGGAAATATATTCATGCAACTATCCAAACAATAAAGCAAAAAATACAATAAACAAGAAGTACAAGCAAAAAGTACAAATAATAAAGCAAAAGCCACAGTCCTCAGGTCTGTTAACGTGCAAGAAACGGCTTGAGGCGCAGGACATGGACGACTTTAGGTCGCGCACGGCGCCGTTGAGAGTTCGTAATGCCGTCCGGAATAACCTCGTAGTCTAGGGCGCCGAGACGTCGAAGCACCTTGTATGGCCCGAAGTATCGTCGAAGCAGTTTTTCACTAAGTCCACGTCGTCGTATGGGCTTCCACACCCAAACGCGGTCGCCGGGCTGGTACTCCACGAAGCGTCGTCGAAGATAGTAGCGGCGTCTTTCAGTTGTCTGCTGATTCTTGATGCGTAGGCGGGCGAGTTGTCGGGCTTCTTGGCGCGCTGAAGGTACACAGTCACGTCGAGGTGTTTCTCGTCGGAGACGTTGGGCAGCATGGCGTCGAGCGTCGTTGCCGGGTTCCTTCCGTAGACCACCTTGTACGGCGTCATCCGTGTCGTCTCCTGCACGGCCGTGTTGTATGCGAAGGTCACGTACGAGAGGATGGCGTCCCACGTCTTGTGTACGACGTCGACGTACATGGCTAGCATGTCGGCGATTGTCTTATTTAGACGCTCGGTCAGGCCATTGGTCACTTGGGTGGTACGCGGTGGTCCGGCGGTGGCTTGTGTGGCTGTGTCCCAAGATCGCTTGAGTTATAAGTCAGCCGTAAACGCCGTACCTCTGTCAGTGATGAAAACCTCTGGGGCTCCATGTCGAAGGACGATGTTCTCAACGAAGAACTTGGCTACCTCGGCGGCACTGGCTTTGGGCAGGGCCTTTGTTTCGGCGTAGCGGGTGAGGTAGTCGGTAGCTACGACGATCCATTTGTTTCCGCAAGTCGACGCTGGGAACGGCCCTGGTAGGCCCATGCCGATTTGCTGGAACGGTCGGTGAGGTGGTTCGATCGGCTGAAGAAAGCCTGCTGGTCTTGTCGGCGGTGTCTTGCGTCGCTGACAGTCTCGGCATGTCCTGACGTAACGGGTGACGTTGGCGGCGAGGCGTGGCCAGTAGTACTTTTCCTGTATTCTGGCAAGCCTGCGGGAAAGACCGAGGTGTCCAGCCATTGGGTCGTCGTGCAGGGCCTGGGGGGATTTCCGGACGCATTGCTGAAGGCACCACGAGGAGGTACTTCACTCGAACTGGGGAAATGTTCTTCTTCATGAGGACGCCGTTTCGCAGGAAAAACGACGACAGTCCTCGCTTGAATGCTTTCGGAACAACGGCAGTCCTGCCCTCGAGGTAATCAATAAGGCCCCTGAGTTCCGGGTCGGCTCGCTGTCGTTACGCGAAGTCGTCGGCGCTTATGGTTACTAAGAAGCAGTCATCCTCCTGGTCGTCCTGTGGCGGTGGGTTGACGGGGGGCGCGAGAAAAGGAATTGGCATCAGGGTGTTTTCGTCTCGACTTGTAAACGACGGTAACGTCGAATTCTTGAAGTCGCAGACTCCATCTTGCGAGACCACCTGAAGGGTCCTTCAAGTTAGCTAGCCAACACAAGGCGTGGTGGTCGCTAACAACTTTGAAGGGCCTGCCGTAAAGGTAGGGGCGAAACTTTGAAGCTGCCCAGATGATGGCAAGGCACTCCTTTTGTGTTGTGGAAAGTTCGCTTCTGCCTTGGATAGCGACCGGCTAGCATAACTAAGAACCCTCTCAAATACGTTAGTCCTCTGCACTATGACGGCTCCGAGCCCCACGCTGCTTGCGTGGGTGTGAATCTCCGTGTCGGCGTATTCGTCGAAATGCACAAGTATTGGAGGGGTGTGCAGGCGTGGTTTCAATTCTTGAAATGCTTCGACTTGCGCAGCTCCCCACTTGAATTTCACGTCGTTCTTAGTGAGCGGAGTTAGTGGCTCGGCGATGCGTGAAAATTCCTTGACGAAGCGTCTGTAATAGGCGCACAAGCCGAGGAATCGGCGTACAGCCTTCTTGTCGGTGGGCGGCGGGAAGGCAGCGATGGCAGCTGTTTTCCGTGGGTCGGGGCGAACTCCAGACTTACTAATGACGTGGCCCAAGAACAGAAGTTCCTCGTACGCGAAGCGGTACTTTTCTGGCTTCAGGGTGAGTCCGGACGTCCTGATTGCTTGAAGTACAGCTTCAAGACGCCGGAGATGTTCGTCGAAGTTTGAAGAAAATACAACGATGTCGTCGAAGTACACAAGGCAAGTTTGCCACTTTAAGCCTGCCAGTACGGTATCCATAAGACGTTGGAACGTCGCAGGTGCCGAGCAAAGACCGAAGGGCATGACCTTGAGCTCGAAGAGGCCGTCTGGTGTGAAGAAGGCAGTCTTCTCTCGGTCTCTCTCGTCGACCTCGATTTGCCAATAGCCGGTCTTGAGGTCCAACGACGAGAAGTACTTCGAGCTATGGAGTCGATCCAGGGCGTCGTCTATACGTGGGAGAGGATACACGTCCTTTTCCGTGATTTTGTTCAGGGGGCGATAATCAACGCAGAAACGCAGGCTTCCGTCCTTCTTTTTCACTAACACGACGGGTGACGCCCAAAGACTCTTGGATGGCTGGATGATGTGGTCGCGTAGCATTTCGTCGACTTTTTGCTTTATCCCTTTCAGACGCCACCTATGAAGAACTGTCTGTAAATGGGTCAAAATAATATAACGTTATTTCAAGGCACTCAGTATACTATTGCAACAAAAATAATGTCATAATATGTTCATTTATGTGTGTTATAGTAAATTATTCTAATTAAGTTCTAATTAAATATCTGTTTATCCTGAAGTCATCCATGCTCTATTTTGGCATAAATAGAATGAAATATAGGGCTAGAAATATCGTACAAATTCATTATTCGTTATGTCTATTTAGAGAAAGGAAAAAGTATACTTTTAACATCGGTCGCAGGACGCGGCTCATCGAACGACCCGTCGAACGGGGTAGTGCCTTCAGAAAATGTGATCATACGCAACAGTACGCTGTGAAATGAAGTTGAATGAAGACAAATTACTATGCGCAGGTTCAATCTATCCGAAGCTCAATGTATCTCGCTCTCTCTTAGCCCCTAGTTGATACAAGGAGCAAAAAGCAAATCGTAATTGTGTATAGCGTCTCAAAGGGTTATGGCCTCGCGTTCTCGTGTCGAAACTCGGTACGGGCTCTGACGGAGTGGTCTTGCATTTTCCTCTGTTATGATGCGAAGTTTTGCGACTGGGGTCTATCTGACTCTTGACGACGACGAGAAGCAATCCTTGAATCGCAGGAGCAGGGCTTCGAGCTGGCCCTGCTTGTGCTTCGGAAGGCTCGGATTGACGTCGAAATCCGGTTGGGGACCTCGATTCGTCGATGCAGGTTCGGTAGCGTCGATGAGCGCGGAAGCATTGCTGGCGTCCACAAATTCATTCATGTAGGCGACCGTCGTATCAATGTTGACGTGCCTGTATTTGTGGCTGAAGTTTGTAAGCATTACTTTAGCTTTGCCATCAAACAGCTCGCCGATGCCTCTTGCGACGCAGATCTGACGGTTCAGATGCAGGTGGTGGTCGCCCTCGATGACGCCTTCTAAGTCTGTGGGTTCTTCGGTGCCGACGGAAAGGATGACGCTGGAGAAAGGTGGAACGGTGAACTGCTCTTCTATCACATTTAAAGCATGGGTCGCTGGCGTCGTGTGGGGCGGCAGTGCTTCTTCTGAGGTTAGTGTTATTGACTCGGTCCTCAGATCGATGACGGCGCCGTGTTGACTTAGGAAGTCCATCCCAATTATCACATCCCTGGATCACTGTTGTAGGATTACAAAGCTGGCAGGATAAGTTCGGTTATTGATGGCGACTCTTGCTGTGCAGACCCCAGCGGGCGTTATTAGATGGCCTCCAGCGGTCCGAATTTCGGGGCCTTCCCACGCAGTCTTAACTTTCTTCGACTTAGCGGCGAACGGTCCACTGACGACGGAATAGTCGGCCCCAGTATCGAAGAGAGCGCTGACTGTTCTGGCCGTCAATTAGGATGTCCAGGTCGCTAGTTCGTCGTCTTACGTTGCGATTTGGTCGCGGCGTCGGATCACGACAACGTCGGCTTCCGCTGCTTCGAGGTGGTGCCGTGAGGTCTTTCTCCGGTCGCCGAGTTGTTTCGCCCGGGCTCCGTTCGGCTTGCGGCGTGTTCTTCAGGCTTCACGGCCGCATCGTCGTCGGCGGCGGAGGACCTTCGGTATTTCGTCGTACGGCAACCGCACCTCCATCGGTTGCTGCCCTTAATTTTCCGGATAAGGGCTAGGAGAGCGGCACCGAGCAGGGCTGGCTTACTGCCTGTGGTGCGGCGAGATGTAGCGACCTGGCGAAGGCGATCGGGAAGATCGTGGGGGCGTCCACTGCGCTCCTGCGAGGTAGTCGGAGATGTCGCATGGTTTTTCACCTTGATGTGGGCGCGGAGCGTTGATGGTGAACCCACGGAGCCCCATCTGTCGGTACTGGCAGCGGCGGTATGTGTGACCAGCTTCTTGCCAATGGTAGCAGAGTGGGCGGTGGTCGGGGGGCGCGCCAAACATCGGTCTTCCTCCGGGGCGTAGCGCTGGCCGACAGGTGGGCGGTACGGCGTCGGTGGTGGCGGCGGCGGTGTCTGGCAGCGGAACTGCGGTGGTGCGGCGCCTTCGCGTGGGCGCGGAGGGGAGCGTTACGACGCGCTGCAGCAGCGTAGCTCATGGCTTGTGGTTCAGGCTGCGCTGGTTCAGGCGCTCCCAGAACTTGCTCTATTTCCTGGCGCACGACATCGGCGATCGGCTCCACTTGAGGCTGCGAGGGTGGCAACAATTTGCGCAGCTCCTCCCGAAAGATTTCTCTGATGGTCTCGCGCAGGTCGTGGGAATGCAGCGCTTGAACCTTCCCGTAGGTCGTTGAGGGGATGCGGCGGTTGTACTGGCTGGTACGCATTACAAGCGCATTTTCGATCGTCGTTGCCTCGGTGAGGAACGACGATCGCTGCCTCGGTGAGTCCGTCCCTCCTTCCCGCGTCTTGGCAGCGCGAACAAGCCATGTATTCGCACCAACTAGCCCCCATTGCAGCTTTACTTGAAGTTTTTTAGATGTGAAGCATCTTATGGCGAAGCTTAATCCGGTGGTGGTGGTGGTGGTGGTGGTGTGCCGCGTTACCAGCCTTACTGCGCATGCGCAAACCCCTTCAAAAGAAGAAAAATAAAAAACCTCCTCTCCCCCCTCTCTCTCCTCTAGGCATCCCTCCCCGCGGCAACCACACCCTCACTGCGCATGCGCCTCCCCTCCTCTCTCCCCTCCTACGCGCCCCCCTCTCTCCTCTAGGCATCCCTGCCCGCGGCGTCCACACGCCCACTGCGCATGCGCGTCCCCCCCCTCTCTCTCCTTTCTTACGCTCCCCCCCTCCCTCCTCTAGGCATCCCTGCCCGCGGCTTCCACACTCCCACTGTGCATGCGCGTCCCCCCCCGCTCTCTCCTTTCCTACGCTCCCCCCCTCTCTCGCCTCGCGACGCGGACGCAGGCAGCGTCTGCTGGCGAGTTTCTTGGTTGAAAAAACCGACTGCTCGCGCTGCACAATCGTTCACCGGCCACCCCGTATATATGGCACTGGATTTTGACCTGCAAGGTGGTGCCGGTGGGAGATTTCTCCTGTGCGTTGTTGAACAATAAAAATTCGCAGCGTGCGCGTTAACTAAAAGCGGACTGCGGGTCTCTGTGTCCAGTCGGAGTCTTCTGTCTCTCATTGCCCATTAGCAGCGATTGGAGATGTTCCAGTAGGAAATGCCGCTCCATCACTGCGTGCTTTGCGCCTCCCCAGTTTTCTCTCCTGCGCAACGCTGCGATGAGCCCAGCGTCAACGCCGCCGCCAGTGTAAACGTTAGCGCCCGCTGCTTCACATCTACACATGGTTCCCTTCAGCGGGAGATGGTGTAATTTTTTAGTGTAGCTGGCAGTGACTGCACCTTTTCTTTTCCGTATGTAGCATTACGCTCTTTTGGACAAATTCAAGTTTCCGTATTTGATATTTTGTCTGGTCTGCTCCTAGTAAGAGTGTTTCTATGGCATTGTTAGTATTACTATTATTAGATTACTATTATGTTTTTTACCTTCTCATCCACGTTTTTTTTTTCAGTAAGAAATTCTGGTAGTAGGGGCGTAGTAGATTCTTCATCCTCATCGTGGTTGTATTTGCAACATTGCTTGGAGGGCCTTCCGCCCCCCCCCCCCCCCCCCCCAAGTACATACGCCTGTGCAAATTTTCTTTGAAAAAATGTGGGTCATTATAAGGTTAAACTACCCCCCCATTGTTTCCATGCGTGTTGGTCGTTAGTTGTTTATGATTGGTCCAAATTGTCGCGGTCATATACACAGCACCTGCTGGTAACGCGATGCAACAAATGACCCCAATATGATCCATCACGCAACGACCACTTTTGCATGACTATATAAAAAATAAGAGAATACACTATTTTCAATACCATAATACGGTATATTTTTGACCATCGGTTCTTCGCCATTCGTCAGAAATTTTTGGTGTGCCATAAAATTGCATGCTCGATACGCGACGTCACAAATCATTGAAACCTGGTGGGGTTAAAATGAAGTATGCACAGTAAACACTGTTGGAGTAGCCGAACAATGTGTCATTCTGAATGTAATTCAAAAAAATGCCCCCCACCTCCCCGAAGGGAATCGTGAGGAAAATGCGAATGCATTTCGCGCGCGCGCTTCGCTCCATTTATATATGGTGGTTGTGGTTCGAAGAAGGAAAAGGTGCCTAATTTCTGCAGCCCGGTCGGGAGCACGGCGAAGCGCCTGTTTTTTTTTTTGCTTTTGTTCTGTTTTTTTTTCTTCTTATTTATTTATTTTTTATTTTTTTTGTTCTTTTTCCCTTTTTTTCTTTTTTTTATTTTTTTTTCATATATAGCTCCGCCGAGCTCCCGCGATGCGAGCGCCCTCACGCACTTGAAATACATTCGCATTTAAAACTGGGGATGCGTAAAGCACGCAGCGATGGAGCGGTGTTTCCTACTGGAACATGCCAATCGCTGCTAATGTGCTATGAGAGACAGAAGACTCCGACTGGACACAGAGACTCGCAGTCAGCTTTTAGTTAACGCGCACGCTGCGCATTTTTAATGTTCAACAACGCACAGGAGAAATCTCCCACCGGCACCACCTTGGAGGTCAAGATCCATTGCCATATATACAGGGTGGCCAGTGAACGGTTGTGCAGCGCGAGCAGTCGGTTTTTTCAACCAAGAAACTCGCTAGCAGACGCTGCCTGTGTCGGCGTCGCGAGGCGAGAGAGGGGCGCGCATGCGCAGTGGGAGTGTGGACGCAGCGGGCAGAGATGCCTAGAGAAGAGAGGGGGGGAGCGTAGGAGAGGAGAGAGAGGTGGGACGCGCATGCGCAATGGGAGTGTGGACGCCGCGGGCAGTGATGCCTAGAGGAGAGAGGGGGGAGCGTAGCAGGGGAGAGAGGAGGGGAGGCGCATGCGCAGTGAGGGTGTGGTTGCCGCGGGGAGGGATGCCTAGAGGAGAGAGAGGGAGAGAGGAGGTTTTTTTTTTATTTTTTAGAGGGTGTGCGCATGCGCAGTAAGGGTGGTCACGCCGCCCACCACCACTACCGGATTAAGCTTCGCCATAAGATGCTTCACATCTAACACCGGCCGGCGCTTCCCTCCTCAACCTATCTTCCTCCTCCTCCTCCGCGGACAACGCTGGACAACGCCGGACAACGCCGGATGCCTGACATAGCCCGACTATGAAATGCATTCGCATTTAAAAGGCTGCCCGCCGATCACATTCGCAATGGCTACTTAAAGCAGTTGGCGGGACCTATTCATATGAGTATAATAATTATTAAATGCGAAGCATTTCTTAGCGAACTTCGGCGACTTTGAGCGTATCTATCTATCTAGCTATCTAGCCGCCTACGACTTTGTGCTCTCCTGGCCGTATCGTTAATGGGATTTATACCAAATTTGGTATGGCATAACATGACCGTATTGCTAACATAAATGGCTGGTCATATCATGAAAATCATGACAAGCTTGTCATGAAAAGCATGATTTACCCGCCACGCTCATGGCGCGCTCCCGGCCGTTTGGTTAGCTTGATATACACCAAATTTGGGATAGAGTGACGTGACTGTATGATGAACATAAATGACCAGTGGTGTTATGGAAATCACGACTTGTCATGTGCGACATGACTTCCATGCCGCGCTCATGGCGCGCTCGCGGCCGTTTCGTTAGCTTGATATACACCGAAATTTGGTATTGAGTGACGTGACTGTACGATGAACATAAATGACCAGTGGTAATATGGAAATCATGACTTGTCATGTGCGACATGACTTGCACGCCACGCTCATGGCGCGCTCGCGGCGGTTTCGTTAGCCTGATATACACCAAATTTGGTATTGAGTGACGTGACTGTATGACGAACATAAATGATCAGTGGAAATATGGAAATCATGACTTGTCATGTGCGACATGACTTGCATGCCACGCTCATGGCGCGCTCGCGGCCGTTTCGTTAGCCTGATATACACCAAATTTGGTATTGAGTGACGTGACTGTATGACGAACAAAAATGACCAGTGGTAATACGAAAATCATGACTTGTCATGTGCGACATGACTTGCATGCCACGCTCATGGCGCGCTCACGGCCGTTTCATTACCTTGATATACACCAAATTTGGTATTGAGTGACGTGACTGTATGACGAACATAAATGATCAGTGGCAATATGGAAATCATGACTTGTAATGTGCGACATGACTTGCATGCCACGCTCATGGCGCGCTCGTGGCCGTTTCGTTAGCTTGATATAAACCAAATTTGGTATTGCGCGACGTGACTGTATGACGAACATAAATGACAGGTCGTAACATGTAAAACATTACATGCAAATTTTGTAAAGCATGATTTGGCTGCTTCGCATTACATCGATTCCCACAGTGCGTGGGATCTGCCGGCTTGTTTTCAGTTGTAGTATAACGATTTTCAGCTGAAATTTGACCACGTATTCAACTCTGTGAACTCATTCTTGCTTAGAGAGAGGCAGGAAAAGAAAGAAAGAGCGCTGTACATGTGTGTTTCTCCCGTCCGAGTTGTATTTTGCCCTGTGCAAGTCAATTCGAGATTACCAAGACCAACTAGCCCGGCTGTCAATTCAGTCTCCTTATTCCAGAAAACCGTGGACCTTGAGCATTTCCCTGGCCTGGTCCGTTCCTCCTTCCCGCGTCCCACACTACCACAGCGCATGCGCTCGGAAGTCGCGGGAGCATTACATAAGCCAAAATGCATTACTTTGAACTGATAAAGTCCATCAGGAGTCACGAAGGCAGTCTTCTCTCTGTCTTGGTCATCCAGAGCTATCTGCCAGTATCCTGAGCGCAGGTCTATTGAAGAGACATATCTGGCACCGTGCAAGCAATCGAGTGCGTCGTCAATAAGCGGGAGAGGGTACACATCCTTCTTCGTAATATGGTTGAGATGGCGGTAATCAACGCAGAATCTCCAGCTATTGTCTTTCTTTTTAACAAGTACAACGGGAGAGGACCAGGGACTGGAAAAGGGTTCGATTATGCCCTTAAGAAGCATTTTATCCACCTCCTGTTGTATAACAGCACGCTCCGAAGCTGACACACGGTAGGGCCGTCTGTGAATGGGTCGAGCATCACCTGTATCGATGCGATGGGTGACCACTGATGTCTGGCCCAAATTACGGTCGCCAAAGTCGAAGATGTCCTGGTAGGCAACGAGGACGCGGCGGAGAGCCGATGCTTGGTCTGAAGTGAGCTCTTCAGACATCATTCGCGTGAAGTGGTCGCAGAAGGAAGGTGATGATAATGTTGGCGATGAAAAATCTGGTGGCGAATCTGTGGTCAAAGCGGAAACTGTATGGTGGGCCAGTGGTGTCACATGCGCAAGTGTTATCCCGCGAGGAAGAACTTGCACTGAGAAGCCAAAATTGAGGCCGGGAAATGAAGTTCGATTGTCTGCTACTGTCACCACCATGTTGGGGAGCACGAGGTTGCGCGTCATGGCAACTTCAGGATTAGTAGCAACAACATAATCACCATCGGGTACCGGTGGGAATGGTGAGAGCTGGACTTGAACTGCGGCTTGCAGCGGAAGGCGAAGAAACTCGAGGGAGCGTAGGCGGTGTGTGTCGGCAGGGGTGGTATCCGAGTACGACGGGAGTTCCAGCTGAAGAACTGCTGCGGAGCAGTCGATAAGGGCAGCGTGCGTGGCCAGAAAGTCGATGCCAAGGATGAAATCATGCGGGCAATTTTCGAGTACAGCAAACAGCACTGAGGTGTGATGACCGGAAATGGCGATGCGTGCAGCACACATTCCGAGAACATCAGGAGTACTCCCATCGGCGGTACGGACGGTAGTAGTAGTCGCGGGCGCCAGAACTTTTAGGAGGCGGCGGCGGAGGTCTGAGCTGATGACAGATATTTGGGCACCAGTATCAATGAGAGCAGTGACAGCAACACCATCAACGAGCACTTCAAGAAGCTTACATCGATTGTCAGGTGCAATGAGAGGATTTGCAGTCCGGGTCGTGTATGCAGCATCACCTCCGGGGGCTGCGCCGACTAGTTTCCCGAGTGACGGACAAAGGGAGACCCAGAGCGGCGAGGTTGGGGCGAGCGGGACTGACGACGCTGGGGCGATGGGAACGGTTAGTCTGATGTTCTGGGAAACGTTCCGCACCCGTCTCAGCGCGGAAGGACGGACCATATTGTCACGTGGTCGTGACGTCGACGAAGGCAACAGTCGTCTTGTCGAAGAAGAAACTCTTTATTTGGCCTAACTTGTGGCCGTGAAACGTAAAGACAGATTACAGATAGCGGCGAACGGAGCGTCGGCCGTCGATCAACTGACAAGCGGTGAAGGGCGTCGACATTTATACGCGTGTCTTCGAATATTCCAGCCTTATCACTGGCTGTCGCGAAAGCTCTAGAATAAGCTCGCGTGTTCGCGTCTTGCACACAATCTTAACACAACGATCTACAATAATCGCGAGGCTTCTAGAAATGAGACGCGGTTTGCGCTGAGCATTGCTTACAGTCTCTGTGGGCGTAAACCAAATACAGCGAAAGTATACTGCGAAACGCGCGTGGCAATATGGCGTATTTTTGGAGCGGGGTCCCCAATTGTAGGAGCTGGGTCGAGGTGAGGAGGTCCAACGGTTGCGGCAATGGCGGGCGATATGTCCTATGCGACGGCACGTGAAACATACGGGTCGATCAACAGGTGTACGCCATTCATCTGGGTTTCGTCGAGGCGGGAAGGTTCGGTTCGGAGTAGCCGCCGCAACGACGGGAGGAGCCGAGACGGGAGTCGAATTAGCATTTTGGAAAGTCGGTGAAATGCCCATATTAGCGATCTCTTGGCGGACCACAGCCTGTATTAATGAAACAGGAGCAAAGCTGTTTCCTGTAGTGCTGTCGTTAGGCATAACAAGTGCAATAGCCTCGAGTTCCCGACGGACAATCCTGGTGACGTTTTCCGGAGCTGGTGGTTGACGGAGCGTGGGCAAATCTTCGCAGGACGACGTAGCTGCCGTGTTGGGAAGACGGTCAAACCGGTGAATGATGCGCCTACTTTTGGCCTGTTCAAAGCGACGACATTCTGCTATGACCGACTCCACCGTCGAGCAATCCTTGCACAACAGGAAATTGAAGGCGTCACCGGCAATTCCTTTCAGTATGTGCCCGACTTTGTCCTCTTCAAGCATTTCCTTGTCTACCTTGCGGCACAAAGCCAATACGTCCTGGATGTAAGCGATGTACGGCTCTGTGGACGTCTGGGCACGGATTGCGAGCTCTTTCTTTGCGGCCACTTGTCGTCCGCTAGGCTTTCCAAATAAATCACGTAATTTCTGCTTGCAGACATCCCAACTAGTCAACTCTTCTTCATGCGTCTCGTACCACAGTTTTGCCGTGCCGCGCAAGTTGAAGATGATGTTCGCCAGCATCATCGTCGGGTCCCAGCGGTTGCTGCTGCTGACGTGCTTATACAGAAGTAGCCAGTCGTCGACGTCCATGCCACTTGTGCCGTTGAATGGGCCAGGGTCACGGGGCTGCACCACAATGATCGGCTGTGGGCCTGACGGATCTTGCTCACACTGGGTCGCTTGGTCGGTCATCGTGGTAGCAGCAACGCGCCGTCCGCTGCGAAGATCCAGTTCCTGGAGCGGTATAGCGAGTCGTACCCCACACCTTCCACCAAAGATGTTACGGGGAAGAAGCTATGTACACAGCGTATATTTAACGACAAACGTACAACGCTTGCTTGCTTGCTTGCTTACTTGCTTGATCCTTGTATTGGCACTTACCCACTTCGGGGGATTGGCCATGAACCGGCGGTTAATATAGTGATATGGATTAAACTTTAGACGATGAAGAAAAACTAATCGGTTGACTGGGGAATATAGAAAAAAGGTATTACTTCCGTCACACATCCCATCTAATAGTCTGACGTTTGCCCTACGGAATTTTCATAGATTAGGTATGCATTTTTTTTTCCTTGTTAGTCTAAAGTTACAGCGCTTATTTTAGCGTATTAAGTATTAAACTCAATGATCCTGCCGCCCGGTTCTTGGCCCATCCCCCTTTGTGGGTGAGCGCCATCAGCAAAAGGTCATCATCATCATCATCATCAAAAAAGGACACGCTGCAGTCCAAGCGCGCTCCGCTCAGCACTTCGTCGTCATCGTCTTCTGCCATATTCGCCCGTGACAATATTTTTAGCCGCCGTGGAGCACTCCTTAAGTCGTGAGCTTGCTGATCAAGGTGTTCTTAAGGCCTTCAGATATGTAGACGATTTTTAATTGTTATCTCCAAGCAAATAACCATGACCCACGCTGAATCAGTGAGTAGAATTTTAACCAGCTTTAAACAATGTGGCAATGGTTTAGTTTTCACGCACGAAATCGCGTATGACGGTTCACTGCAGTTTTTAGATATTAACCTAAATTTTATCTCGGATCACATCTGCTGGCGATATGCACCAAGAGCGCAGCAAGAGCTCATGCCTTTTGAATCTGCGCATTCGAAGGTAGTTAAGAGGGCAATTGCAAGCTCGTGTCTGGAATCGGCTCTTACCAAATCATGCCCGCACACCATGCATGATAGCTTCCATAATCAAATCAATAGGCTGCTTTCAGCAGGCTGCCCCTCCGCGATCATCACGGCTGTGGCTGAGAAACTTCTCAAAAAGATGAAAAAAGACAATCTTGGCTGCAACACAGAGCACCTGCGTAAGAAGGCCATAGTTGTGCCATATATGCACAAATTTGCGCATAACATGAAAAAAGTGGCAGACAGGCATGGCGTCCAAGCGGTTTTTTCTGCTCCAAGAAAGCTCGCCGGCTTATTCCCAAGGGTCTGTGGGAACGGACAACGGCGAAGCGGCTGCGGTAAAAAGCATGCCGAAACGTTCTTAAAATGTGCCACAGGAGTGGTATACCAAATACCTCTCACGTGCGGACGTTCGTACGTGGGCCAAACAGGGCGCTGCGTGAATGAACGCGTTGCTGCGTCGATTACGAGAAAAGAAGGAGCGAACTTGCCCGCGCATTGCAGCTCATGCATGGGGTGCGAGCCCGTATTTAAGAAGGTAAAAATTCTAGGCAAGAGCAAGGATAGATTAGGGCGTGAACTGTTAGAAGCTTTTTATATCAAGGAATAGGGCGACAACTGCGTAAGTGATACTTCTGTTGCTCTGTATAGCGCAGAAAGCAATTTTCTGCGCAGCTTTTTTTGATGTGAGGTATTATTGTCAGGTGTTTCCTCCTCTTTTCTTCCCCCCTCTTCTTTCGATTTATTTGGGACGTGTGAAAAAGTGCATATATATGCAGCGACCAAATGAATAAAGCCAGTTGATAGTTTGCGCTCTTTTCGTTTACGCTGTCTTTTCCTTCCTGTGTTCGTCCGATTGAATGCGCAACGATT
This sequence comes from Rhipicephalus appendiculatus, assembly GCA_030522465.1. Lineage (NCBI taxonomy): Eukaryota > Metazoa > Arthropoda > Arachnida > Ixodida > Ixodidae > Rhipicephalus > Rhipicephalus appendiculatus. The sequence goes on along the minus strand of JALIZH010008746.1, from coordinate 84,656 downwards.
CCCGCCATGTACTTCATCGCTTCGACATTATGTATATGCCCAAATTTAACGCAATTAGGCGTTACAGGACGCACTTCGGAGTGCCTCGAACTCGATGTCATGCGATGCTCGCTTGCACTTGCGAGTTGTAGCACGCCGAAATAACTGAAACAACTTTTGCACTGTAGCCGCAATTCACTTTGATGAGCTTCTTACTTTTCTGAAGCGAGGGAGGATTGACGGAAGAAGCTTTCCAGGTCCGTGATTTTCAGGAAACCGCGCCTCAACACCAAAGAAAAAGGGTGGTTCTTTAGTGGCCTATGCACATTCCTTGCGGACGGTTCCCTTTGCACTACACAGTTACGGCCAGGGCGGCGATGAGAGCGCTGGTGGCGGCGTTTTTCGCAGCGCCGCCTGGGCAGAGTCTGACGTCTATAGAGCTCCTACTCAGCGATAGCTCTTTCTGCAATGCTGTAGCGCAGAGCGCGCAAGCGTCGCATAGGCGGCCCGCACCGCAGCGAACGTACAGTGCGTGGTCGTGATACAGGAAAGACAATATTCACAGCAGAAGCGTAAGACAAATTTCATTATATAATTAAAAGATTGCTGTGTAGAAGTAAAACCTTCTCCTCAGTTGATGGTTTCCCAGTGTGCAGCCGAAAGTCATCACTGTAGAAAGTGGGCTGGCTCCGCCCCCCTAACTTTTCTCAGTGGAAGGGGGGGGGGGGCAGCGCCCCCCTTGCCCCCCAGTAGATACGCCTATGCTGGTATCCACTCTTCAGGACTTCGTCCGTTCGCCGCTAGGTGCCGACTCTATTCGATCTTTAGGCCAATAGGGCGCATCGGGCCTATGAGCTGTTCACAGCAAACTCCTGAAACGCACTGCGCATGTGTAGTTCATACCCTGTGTGCCAATGGATTGCGTACAGCGGAATAACGGACCCGCGAAAAAATTTTGATGACATTATCGCGCACTCATTTGATGCTCCTATCGGCTGGTGGTGCATTCTGTCGTTGCGACATTACCCCAAAAAGGTCCTATAAGTGCAAAGAGAAACGCATGGATTTCTTGTTACTGCATAGTTCCTTCTTACACCAGTGGAGCAGAGTACAGTAGCGTCTTTTGCAGTATACCTATCGAAAGAAGAGCGTTGTCATGCACCTTCGTGCGACGTTCCCCACTGAGGCGTTTCTCATCGCAACACTTCACGTTCTCTGTTTTCAGGTGTCGGCCTGGGATCGCCTTCCACTCTCGCCGATGCCGAAGCGAAGAAGAAGACAACTCCTTTCCACACTGCTGCCTGCCCGTCTGCACCGATGCACTTTACTGAAGCGATAGGGAGATGGAACTGCATCACTGAAGAAAAATAACAGCCGAGCTAAAGATTATTCGTATATCAAAATGTTTCCTAGCTTCTTTCTACGCGTAACATGGCCGTTAGCAACGGACGAAAACGCCTGATCGTAGATTTTCGACGTGTTAACTCTTAACGATGCTCCTAACGGTCTCATTGCTGTCCACATATAATTTGCACAGCTGCGAATAATAATTGTTGATGTTTAACGTCCCCCCCCCCCCCCCCGCTCAAAAAAAAAAAACTTCCCCACCTCCCGCTAAAGGGAACCATGCGTGGATGCGAAGCAGCGGGGAGATGGTTAGCTTGAGCGGGAGAAACGTCGCCGATCTCGTTTCGCGGCAGCCGCCCAGGCGCTCATCGCGGCGCTGCACAGGAGAGAGAATGAGGCGCGCGCTCTCCGTCATTGTCATATCGCGAAACTACCGTGGCGCTTCAACCACAACGAGCCACCTTGCTCGCCACACTCCGTCGCCAGGGTCTACCCGCGGCTACACAGAGAGACCTCCTCTTTCCTGCACGGCACCACACCCAGGTCTTCAAGGCGGTTCTTCACTTCCTTGGGGACACTGGACTGGACAACCGGCTATAATAGCCGCCGGCCGCGTCCTCGGTCATGGACGCCATTTCTCTCTTTTTTTAGATTCGAAGCATCTTATGCTCGGGGCTGTGTCCGTCTCTCCCGCGTCCCGCGTACGGTCACTTTGATGAAGTAGGGAAGCACCCACTATGCGAACCAGAACACTGCAGTACAATAAGGTCGTCAACCACCACCACAGTCAGCAGAGTCATGGCCGAGAGCACAGAGTGGTCTCTTAGCAATGGCTAGGCAGGTGGTGGGTGAAAGCAAAGAATAACACGCACTATCGGTGGTGTCTGTCGCCCACGTTGACTCTATTCCTTGATCTTGCTTGCGTGGGCTTTGTCTGTCCCTCCTTCCCGCGTCCCGCGTTCCACAACTCCTCTCTCTCTCCTCTCCTACGCTCCCCCCTTTCTCTCCTCTAGGAATCATCTACTCTACGGAGCGGCGCCCGCATCCCACACCCCCACAGCGCATGCGTCCGCCCCCCTTTCTCTCCTCTGCTACACTGCCCCCCCTTTCTCTCCTCTAGGAATCCTGTACTGTACGGAGAGGTGCCCGCGTCCCGTTGACTCCATTCCTTGATCTTGCTTGCATGTCCTTGCGGGGGCTTTGTCCGTCCCTTCTTCCCGCGTTCCACACCCCCTCTCTCTGCTCTCCTAGCTCCCCCCTTTCTCTCTTTTAGCAATCCTCTAATCTACGGAGCGGTGTGGGATCCTCTACTCTAGGGAGGGTGTGGGACGCGGGGGGCCGCTCCGTAGAGTAGAGGATTCCTAGAGGAGAGAAAGAGGGGGAGGGGACGCGCATGCGCTGTGGTGGTGTGTGACGCGGGAAAGAGGGACGTACAAAGCCCCCGCAAGGATATGCACAGTCGACTGTGTTTAATTTGAATAAGAGATTTCCCATTAGCAAGAGATTGTTCGGCCTGGTAAGTGCAACGCCGGTGGTGGTCGTGGCAATAAAACTTTATTATCGAAAGGGGCCCTGATGGACTCCCGACTGTTCATCAAGGTGTAGAGGGCACCTCCCACGTGGGGACGGGGAACCCTAGGCTCCCCGTTACTTCGAGGGCATTATGGAGAGCCCATAGTTGGTCTTGTAGCTCAGCGTCCAAAGGCGTGGTCCCACTTGTTCTTGCCCTCTAGGTAGGAGGCGTCCATCGCGCATGCCTACAACATGTCTCTCAAGTTCCCATGTCCACCACATTCTGCACAACTGAATTATCCGTTGTAGTCCGGGTCGATTCGGCTTATACGCCAAGGTTTGGGGTACGAGTTCGTCAGTAGCAAGCGGTGAGTGCGCCCAGTTAAGTGCCTTACTTGGAAGTGAGAATTCTCTACGTCCTAAGCAAAAGGGCTTGGAAAGTTAATTAATTGTCTGAAGATGATCTTTCAAGGCCCTAGGAGGGGGGCGAGGGGGTCTGCAGGGAGGCACGGCTGGCATGTCCATTGAGCGGATTTGTTAAGATTCCGCTGTCCTCCCTCCAATTCGCCCATATGGGTTGGGAACCACACTATAGAACGGAGACTAATGGATCTACCTTCGTCGGTGACGCAGCTTAATATTTTTATTTTTAGGGACAGTAGTAAGCAGACGTGTGCTTTTCGGAAAGACCACCATGCCACCAATGCAGTGGCCCTAAGTAGCCTAATATGGAATCGATAAGTCTAGAAACGCTCCTAATTACTTTTTGAGATGCCACACATTTACTATCTGACAAGAGATAACTTTTCAATGTGACATTTAGGAAAATATGTGATGAATGGGCCTAAAAGGCTGAGAAGGACGAAGGAGGTGGAATTAGGTGGAATCATTATTGTCGTTATCGCTTTTTATTTTTGCGTAGTATGCACGTATTGCTTCTTTTCTGTATCCCCTCTCTAGCTTACAGCCTTTTAGGCTAGTAGTATTTTACACATGAATATGAGGGGGCGTATGGCTTTATTGCTTCCACATGAACATAAAAACCACAAATGAACTGCTTGCGGGAGCACACGCAGTTTTTCTGCCTTCCGTCGGGAGAGAGTGTTCTTATCAGCAGCGCTCGTCGATATGCAGCGTCGACGCAGCGCGCAAGCGCAAGCGACGCCACATCGTTTCGCCACAAATAAATAAAAAAAATATTAAATAAATAAATAAATAAATAAATAAATAAATAAATAAATAAATAAATAGGTCCTACAAGAGTAGACAGAATGCTAATTGTTGAGGTTGTGTTACACACTCGAGTCTAGTAGCAAAAATTATGTGTATCTGATGCTTAGTTAACCCGTTAAGGCCCACGCAAGAAGTACTGGTTGGATTTTATTGAGATTTTGCACTAATTAGATGCAGTAGCAAACAGCATGTGCAAATTTTCTAAAAGTTTCATGAATTTTCTCAGAAGTTATGATACACCACTTTAAAAAGTACGCTGGTCCCTCGACATAGCAATAGGAAAGCTGGTGTGATACAAGAATGGAGAGTACGCTAGGCCCTTGCAAAACGAATACCAAATTTATCTTGGCCCATGCAACTTACTGAAGCACCAGCGCTCTATGGAAAGCGTAACGTCACGCTTCTTGCAACACCATTTCAATGTATTGCGGCATACCTGAATTGTTTTCCAAGCTTTTTGTGAAAATGTCCGTATAGATAGAGTGTAATAGCAAGCACAGCGGACGCTAGAGATCCCTTGATACGTCTGTTGGGTGCAACGAGGCCCAGTGAGTGTCTTGCTATTATGCGACTAAAGGACAATAGCAAACGCGTAGAGGGTCTGCTGAGACCTCCAGTGCAGCAGCAGACCCTGCATGGGTTGTCTGCGGCCATTTATATCACCTGGGTAAATTGGGACTGGTACCACTTTTTCTCAGGGATGAAATATCTGTAGTTATTCGCAGCATGATCGTAGAGCTCAGCCCCATCCATGCCATTGTTACAGTTGCTGAAGAGGGTTGGCAATGGCACTACGTTTTTTTTTCTTTTCAGTGGATGGCCACCTGGTTACAGAGCATAGGAACTACAGTGTTGTCATTCGTCAGCATAGCAACTATGCTTTTGCCTTTGGCCTTCACGAAACAAAATTGTTTCTTGGATCAAAGCAGAAACTATATTCCCCCATGTTCCTTTCGTTCCATGTTTTTTTATTGTTGGGAGAGAGCATCCATTCATACCATCGTCATTCCCCTCCTCCTCCTAAGTTTCTATGTTAGGGTCAGAAGCGACAATGAAAACATGAACGGGCTCTCGTATATTTACAGCGGCCACTTTCGCAGCCTCTCGAGTCTCAGAAAACCGAAAAAAAAATCACGCCATATCCACGAAGTGAATGATGATGAGTGGGCGAAGCTCGATTTGTTTTCATCAATGGCAGAAAGAGAATGTGTGGTCTGGAACGCGCTTATACTTCATGGTCATCAGCGTCATCGTCATCGTTATCACGTGTAGTGGGTGCATTCCACTATACTGGAACGCGCTTATACTTAATCGTTATCACGTGTAGTGGGTGCATTCCACTATACTGCGCCATCGTCTTCTTTATCACGTGGTGTGGGTACATTCCACTATACGTGGCTACCTACCTACTACAACTACTACTACTACTACTACTACTACTACTACAGAGGAGGGACAGACCCACACCCTAAGGAGCTTCGCCCCTAAGATGGCATTCTTCCAAAGAAAATAGCTGGTTCAATCTCTGAGGCAACGCACAACAATTAGCACATGTGTGCTCCCACGAAGTCCTATTGTACTATAGGAAGTACACCCACAATTGATTACACCTCAGAGCAAAACTATGCATTCTATGCACTTCTCGCGCTGTTCAGGGATTATTTTGTTCTTGCTGAAGCACAAACAATTCATTTTTCAGCATATGAACTGTAAAACATGAAACAAATTTAGAAGAAGTACTGACCACGTGCGTTTGACGGGCTCTCGTTTTGCTAAAGTTTAACGACTCATAAAACAGAAAAAATATAACTGAGTGAATATGCCAAGTTAGGATTATCTTGCTGCACTCTTTGGCGTCGGAAATTCCAATAACCAAGAGCAGAATATTGTGTTGTGTATTTTTTATTCCCGAAAAAGGAAGTGTACTTTGTAAAGTACACTGGGCCTTAATGGGTTAAATGGCTATCTTTAGCATCTACCCACGTATGCTTGGATATGTGCGCTGAATTTACAAACACCGAAAATTCTTCAGATAGAACTCAATAAAGTTCTTGACTGACTGACTGACTGACTGACTGATAGGAAGATTAAAAACACACCATGGAATCAAATGTCACACAAAGGAACTGTTACACCTCTGTGTTACACAACTGTGTGTTGCTGGTACAAGACAAAACATGACCGAGGACAATTGAGCTTGTTATAAGTTCTCTTATGTTAGTATGAATGCTGATGACCTTACAATATAGGCAACTCCAGATATTTTGGTTGAACTTTCCACTTACGTTGACAGAACACGTGTTCGGACGCTTCACATAACCCTTGCACTTGCTTCATGAAGGTATAGGGCCTGCGGAATTATTACTATGACAATATTTTCTACGTTAGCGCATATTTCGATACCGTAGTTCATTTATGTGCTCGATTGAAAAGGTAACTCGTGTATGCAATTCCGAGGATGCATAAGCGCTTCAGGAACGTTTTGACGAGCGTAGCGTGAAATGATTGTGCTTCGGTGTTCAGAAATTAGGCAACTCAAGTGAAAGCTATTGCCGGCCTCGGAAGTGTTTGAAAGTGTTGTGAGACCTATGACATTGCGAAATCCGCATTTAGCTACACCGCTACATTGCCGACTGCACACACACTTTCACTTCGGTATCATGTGACTTTTGACTAACTTTTATTACCAGTTGTTTTTTGCGTTATTCCTGTGACGCCGACGCCGGTCTCGCGAAATCTCAGCAGGTCTCGCGCAGTAATGTCAGGTCTCACGAAATCTCAGCAGATCTCGCGAAGTATCGTGAGGTCTCGCCTAATCTCGAAGACACTGAGTGCGAATTTTCGCATTTGTTGTAGCATGTACGGCTTTCGCCTTCATACTCACCCCACAGAGAGATTCAGAGTTGCGTTTATGCTCTTTCACTTGCTATTATATCATCGCGGATCACTCAGTGCATAGTGAAATAAAAATAGACGCAAACCTACAAGGAAGAAAAATTAGAGACAGAACAGAAAGGGCGTCACTCGCAACTAACTTTATTCTCAGAACATCAGCGATTCTTATAGCCGTAGCAACTATGCGCGCGCACATCGCCTCACATGCTCGTCAAAAAAACACTCGATAAGATTGACAAGAAATGTAAAAAAAAATCGATTAAACGAAAAAAGATTCGAACAAATCAAACTCCCCAAAAAAGAAGAGAGATATATGTGTTAGTGACACTTCTGTTGCTCTGCGTGGTGGGGAGTTTGATTTCTTCGAATCTTTTTTCGTTTAATCGATTTTTTTTTACATTTCTTGTCAATCTTATCGAGTGTTTTTTTGACGAGCATGTGAGGCGATGTGCGCGCGCATAGTTGCTACGGCTATAAGAATCGCTGATGTTCTGAGAATAAAGTTAGTTGCGAGTGACGCCCTTTCTGTTCTGTCTCTAATTTTTCTTCCTTGTAGGTTTGCGTCTATTTTTATTTCACTAAGCATGTACCAACTAGCCCAACAAAAAGTTTTATTAAGTTACACTCAGTGCAGGGACATCATTCCAAAATGCAAGAGAACAACATCATCGTGCATGAAAAGCTGATTAGAGACTGCTACTCAGAACAACCTTTTCTATTGTGGATCGCGCTCGCACACTCGAGCACATCGGCCGCCATCGACGCCGCATTGTAGATGCAGTGATAGGGCAATGTGTCCGAATACGAGCATACTGCTACGTGGCCTTCAGTACGTTGGGTTGAAATCTCAGAGCAAAAGATGTAGAACAACTACACCATTATACAAAATGCGCTCGTGAAAGAACAAGCACAATAGGAACGAAGCATGGTGAACCAGCCACAATTCTCGATACAGGGCCTCGACGAAACATATTTCGAAGACATGTTTAAACTGCGCGAAGACGACAACACGTTAGACACATGGAACACGCACACACGAAGCGCAGACTTCCAACTGTGTTTATATCATAAAGGTACAACTTTATAAATTTCGACAAGGAGCAATTGCATCGATAACCTTACAGTCTGCAGAAATGTGGCATGGCCACGTGCGCGTTACAATCTCGGTAATATCCTAATGTGCCCATCTAAGAAATCTATTTCCTTACGTAATAACGATAATCAGGGTGAACTTACACACGTGTCACCTCTTTTTGCTACGAAGAATGCCTCGACGATCTCTCTTTGTTTTTCTTCTTGCCTTGGAAAGGAATTTAGTTTTTTCTTGCTGCGGAGAACAGCTGTCGCAGTTTTTGCAGTGTAAGGCAAGATTACTGCCCGAGCCAGTGCGCATATAGCCTGTGTTCCTGCGCACGTTCATTGAAGCAGCGTCCGGTTTGGCCGATACATGAACGGCCACATGATAACGGAATTTCATAAATGACATTTGACACGCATTTAGTGTACTCAGACTTGTTTCTAGACATATTAGATATGCGAAATGTGATCAGAAATACAGATTTTTCAGGGGTCGTACGATCCTTGAGGCTCTGAGAAATCTCATGAGGCACAAAAATAAACCCTGTCCATTTCTGACTGCACTCACTTCTGTGCATCATTTAGGGTAAGGTGGGGCAAAATTCGACAAAAGTTTGAAAATAGTGAATATATAATTTTTTTTTCACTCGTTACCCAATAAACGGCAGTGCAGAAATTTTCCTTTGGGTACAAGGTATGTGCTACGTAAATATGATCATGTTGCCACCGTTCAAAAGTTTATTTTAAAAATAAATAAAATATGCTCCAGATGTCTCATTTTGCCCCAACCTGCGGGGCAAAACGAGACGCTGCGTCGGGCAAAAACGAGATAGTGTGAAAAAAATTCATCCCTTCAATTTTTTGAAGTAGAGACACTTGAAATTCACTCCGTGGGCACTTACGCAGTAAATCCAGACAGAACCCGGTGCTGTGTTGCTCCAGAACTCTTTTCAGATCAAACATCGCCAGTCTTTTTTTGTGCTAATGTTGTATTTTATGGAACGCTTGCACTTCATTGGATTATTCAACGATTGGAGGCTAGATATGTGCTGACGTATCTTCTTCGCCTTTTTTTTGCCGTTTTGATGCAGAACTGCACAGGTGTTTCGTGGCTTTCAACTTCGTCAGCCGGGCTTTGTGAGGCGATGTATTTAAAAGTGTGCTAGATTCGGAGTTTCTAACGCTTGTTTTCTTTTTTTTTAATTTCGGTATTGGAGCAATATCATTAAAACTCGATCCAAAGACGTGTTTCTGAACGGCTTCACTTGGAGATTCGGCCAATTTTTTCATGCACCTCTTGAAAGCATCCTTCGGAAAGCGGAACAACCTCGATCTAGCGCGAATGGAGTGAGTCCTGACAGCAATCGGTGCTTTTTCATGTCGTTTGTCTCCCAGGAAGCTCTATATGATATTCTCTTGCACGTCCATGCCCTCCTAAACAAAGAAATATAGTATATAATGAGTGTAAGTAAATGGTTCACTTAATAAGACACTCTCTAAGGCAATTCGATGCCTTTTTGTCGCGTTTTGCCCCTCTCACATGCCCGAATTCAAAAAAAAAAATTTCGCTTTCACCTTGGGCACCAAACGAACTAAACTTTTGGTGGTATGTAGCTAGTAGTATAAAGTAACAAAATAAATACTTATGTTGTTTTACTGACGCAGGAGCAGCTTCATGCACGGATCCGAAAATTTGGCCGAGCAGAATTTCGCCCCTTTTTGACGGATCATGAACACACTGACACCGGCCGCCTAATTTTTCCCGCGCGAACGCTGTGAGCAATCGCCAACTTTTACACATAAAAAGGTGGACAACTAAAAGCACCTATCGCTGAAATAGAGAAACAAGGAAAATTCATTTTTGTATTAGCTGTAGAGGTCGGCAAAGTCAAAATGTCGTGTTTTGCCCCGCGTCTCATTTTGCCCCGCCTTACCCTACACGTACAAACAACATGGTGTAATGTGCTGGGTGCCGGGACATCCTGATATAGCGGGCAATGTACTGGCTGATCAGCTCGCCACATCTGTCCATGAAAACACTCCCAACATATCAATGCCAGAGCGCTTTTAGACCTAAAGGGCTCCTAAAGAGAACGCTAAGGGCAGCGCTCATTGGATAGAGAAACCGCAAATAACCTGCATTTTATAAGGCCGCTTCTTGGCACTTGGCCGCCGTTATCCAAGTCCATACCGTACAGAAGTCGCACTTTGCAGAATTAGAATAGGACGCGCGTACACACACACACACACACACACACACACACACACACACACACACACACACACACACACACACACACACACACACACACACACACACACACACACACACACACACACACACACACACACACACACACACACACACACACACACACACACACACACACACACACACACACACACACACACACACACACACACACACACACACACACACACACACACACACACACACACGCACAAACGCACACGCACACACACACACACACACACACACACACACACACACCGTCTCTCCGATGCCGATGGTGTGCCACCATGTGTCACAATTGTGGTGAGACACTTACCGTGTTTCATGATGGAGTGCTCTCAGGTAGGCGCAAATAGAAAAAAAGCATTTCGCTTTAGCCTACCGTGAGTGAATTCCACTGCATCCTTCAATGTTCAATGGTTATAACCTCTTTTTAAGTACGAATCATTATTTGCATTTTCGAAACATGTACATAGTTATGTTATATTTCCAGGCCATCCGTAACACGGCCTCTTAAAAAATGGCTTTGGTGCGGTAGTTCTGCTGAATGCACTAACCTCACAGCTTTTGGGCTCAAAGGCCTGGAAGACGCATATGCGCTCATTCGACGTTCGGAAATTTTAGTACCATGATCCACTGCCTTTCCTTCAGGACTCATTGTCCACTCCAGCTGTCAGTGTCGCCGTCGTTAAACTTTACCTCTATGAACCACATCCACCTTATGTTTCCGGCGCCGTGGACCACTTGATCTTACATCATCATCGAGTGCTGATCTGCCGCCACCTGCGTGTGTGTGCTGGTCCGTCCGTCTCCATACAAGCGTCACCTTGGTCGCGAGGCGAAGCCGTACCACGACCCCTACATCCTTTCTTCACCTGGAGTGGCGCAGATGGCTCCTCTTCGTAGCCAGGGTATTCTAGTGGCGAAGGAGCAACGCATGTAGCCGTGGGCAATATCTTAATATGAGGCGCGAGCGCTGATCACGAGGTGTTCGCACCGAGGATTACATCGCTGAGCGGGTGTTTCTGCTTGCGACTCTACGCAAATAAAGTCCTTTCAAGTATATGCATTGATTGGTGCCTTACGCCTGACTAGTCCATGAAATACTGTAGTATCAAGCTCTCTTTGTCCGAGCAGTCTCAAGCCTACTTACCCCTTTTTGTTTAACTACTAGAAACATAGCCGGCACATGATCTTACGTTCGGCACTCAGTCTTCTGAAACAAGCACTCAACTCATTTAAAAGTTTGTTCAATAGAACACCGGCAATTTATTCTTTTATTAGATTTTGAGTGAACTTATAAATGTGCCGAAGTGATAGGTAAACCACAGCATGCACTGTATCACATTCTGCCGCTAGTAAAAACCGCACACATAAGGGAGACACGAACACGACTTTTTAACTTAGTTGAGTGCTTGATTGAGAGAGGTCCGCCACGGTGGATCAGTGGCTGAGGTGCTCGGCTGCTGACCCGAAGGTCGCGGGTTCGATCCCGGCCGCGGCGGTCGCATTTCGGTGGAAGTGAAATGGTAGAGGCCCGTGTACTGTGCGATGCCAGTGCACGTTAAAGAACACCAGATGGGCGAAATTTCCGGAGCCCTCCACTACGGCATCTCTCATAATCATACCGTGGTTTTGCGACGTGAAACCCCATATATTATTATTATTGATTGAGAGATATTTCGCTGTGTTTCATGCTTGAAATAAATCAGTTGGAAGTGCCACTTATGTCGTCGTGTTCGTGTCTTTCTTGTGTGTGGTGTTTTTACTAGGGTCAGAATGTCATGCAATAAGCAATACCAACTAGGCCAAGAAAAAATTCTCCTCAAGCATAGCGTGTACACATTTCATGAACGCGTGTTTTGGTTATTACAGCGTTGATACGTAAATTTTATTGGGTACAAGCTGACTGCACGAATCACGATCCTCAGCCTCGAAGTCGATCCGACGACGCACGCAGTCACTTTTCTTGGCCTTCGTGTTCCACGAGCACATGGCGTCGCACGTCGCGTCGACTCGGAAATCCTTTGCCACAATGAGGGCAAGACAAAGGATACTTCTTGAGGTGCACAAAATTATAGTGATGCCTTGCGTTACTCGGATCGGTAAACCTCCGACCGCATGCCGGACACGGGTGCCGCCGCTCTGTCTCGTGCGTGGTCACATGCACTTTGAGGTAATCTCTCCTCGCGTAGCACTTGCCGCAGTGAGGGCAGACGTGCGGTCTTGGGTCCCTCGAGTGGCTTTTTCGGTGACGGTTCATGTGAGATAGGCAGTTAAAGCGCTGGCCGCATTCGGGGCACTCGTACGGCCTCTCTTGAGTGTGCGTAATTAGGTGAGCGGTGAGGTCGGAGCGCCACGTGAAGTCCTTGTGGCACATTTCGCACACAAACGGCCTCTCCGCGGTGTGGGTCAACATGTGTTGGCTTAAGCGCGACCTGGAAACGTGAGAGCAAAGAGGAAAACGTAGATTACCAAGAATTCAGTAATTGGCGGTAACGATCGCGCTTCAATGAAGGAAGAGCAACGAAAATCGCGAGCTGTTTCCTTAAGGGAAACTTCCCACTGTGCTAAGCATTACTATCGCAATGCGTTTAATATATTAACTGTGATAAGAGCGGATATATAATACCAAACAAAAGTACAGCGAACGCTGGCGAAACTCGCTCGGACTCAAACTCAGATCGGGACGTCAGTCTGGTCCGGGGGAGTAATATTTTTGTGAGTTTGAGTCTGAGTGAGTCCAGTTGAGCAAAATTTTAGTGAGCGTGAGTCTGAGTCCGGTTGAGAAAGATATTAGCGCGTGTGAGCCAAAACGCAAAATACGTTTCTTGAGTGGGTTGGAGTGGACTCCATGTTTGATTGCGATAGCAGTTATATCGACACCCTCGGCGGATTTTTGCCGTTGGCGTCGCCGTCATGTTCCATATGTGTATATATATGTATGCATGTATAGATAAAAGCCACAAATAAAAATAATTCAGAAGAAAAAAGTTTCCAAGTGCGCGACCGGGGATTCGAACCTGAGAACCTTGAGGCGAAACTGCGACGTTTTCCCCTAACCGATCTTCGTAGCTGGAGTCCCGAAAACCCTCCTCTCTGGTAAGTGGCGCACTGCATTACGCCAATCAGCCAGCCAATCACAGGCGCTCCCTCGCTCGAGAGAAAAAAAAAGGAAGTCTCGCCAGTGTTGAGCGCGCCGTTTCTCGCAAGTTCAATGCCATTTGCGCTCTGGGTAGGCCGCTTTTGCTCCTCTCTGCCGGAGAGCGTGCACCCTTTTCCCGGCAGGAGAGGGGCTGGTAGTATTTTGGGCACGCATCAAGTTAATGAAACGACCGCGAGAGCACATGGACCATGTCTGGTAAATCATGAAGTGCAACATTCATGTCATGAATTTCACGATATGCACTGTTATTTGTGCTCTTCGTACAGTCATGTCATGTCATACCAATTTCGGTACACATGAACCAAATGAAATGGCGGCCAACACGCCAAGACCGTGTAATGTATATTATGGCACACATGAGTTCATACTGTTATTTTCATGTGACGATTTGTCATTAGTTTTCATCATGTACTCGTGCCATGGAATGCCAATTTTCATATGTTGTCCCGTGGTTGTGACGGTGAAAGAGGGTGCAGTAAGCCTGGTATTTGCGGAACTCTTCATTGAGAGTACTCGTGCCCAGCCAATGAAAAGCCTTAGTACAAGCAATGCGCACTGTAAAGTGATAGCGGCGAGTGTAGTCATCGGCCATAGGAAATATAATTATTGGCAGAACGTGTAGTCGTTAATCGTGAATGATCGAAAATTCTAAGATTCTTTCCGGCGCCCGCGTTAGCTGCAGAATCAGCTCGACTACCCGTGTCGCGGGCGTTATCTCATAAGGATAGTCTAACACACCCGAGAAGCTCCCCAAACAACATGGCACTGCCTGCGCCGAGTGGGGGCGACAGTTTCTGTGGGTGACGCCCGATCACATCAACATCAATAAAAAAAAAGAACGTGTCCGTGGCAATATGTAAACTTAACAAGGCGGTCACGGAAATGCACAGTCGCAGGCGGCTAGGGATAGATATAGATAGATAGATAGATAGATAGATAGATAGATAGATAGATAGATAGATAGATAGATAGATAGATAGATAGATAGATAGATAGATAGATAGATAGATAGATAGATAGATACGATCAAGGTGACTTCGGTTCGCAGACCAAGGGTTCGCACATAAGCTGTTCCACAAGGGTTCTGGTTGGTGCCGAATGCTGGGCCTTCACGTGGCGCGTGGGGCGGAGAAAATAAGTAGATCAAGCTAAGGTAATATAAGAAACATTTATACACATATGACGGTAGCTGTACAACCATATCACAATCTCTGGTTAAGGAAAGACGTGTAAATTTAAGGGCTCGTTTACTTTGTTAGACACAATATTAATTAGAACTAACAGACATTGATGCCAAGGAAAGTATAGGGGATATTATGTGAAGTAATTGTAATGTAAATGTGAAGAAAGAAAAGTGGACGAAAAGATAACTTGCCACCGGCAGCGAACGTGCGTATCTTCGGTGGCTGGACGCCAGGCTCCGTGCTCGAAGTGACACTTGGAGTGAGGAATATTTTTGGAGCAGCGGACACGGACAACGTACGCCTGTTAACGGTGAGTGTACTGCTTTCGTATGTACGAATTACACAGCTTTAGCTGGGCGTCAGCAGCAGCTATGCGGAAGTAGGCTGGCAGCCATTTCCAACGGTAGCCTGCGTCCGGCGGGGCTGTTGCAGATGCCCAATTAAAACTGTTACTTAACGAGCTGAGACCGCTATGCGCGTTGTTATTTAAGTGACAGCAATCCCGTATCAAGGGCCATTATTTTCTGATCGCACATTCTGTCTGCACTGATGAAGATGCTCGATATCATTTTGAGGTGCGCTTTAGTCTACGTCATAATATTTCCATCGATACTCGATTGTGCAGCGGCTTCCGCACGTGTAAACATGAAAAAAAAAGAAAAAAAAAGAATCCTCTGTGTACAGGACACATAGACGCACTGTATATAATGGCTTTTGTTGTTGGCGTAAAGACGGTAGTTTTGAGGTGCAAATTTAGTATGATGCTTTCAGCACGTACGCGGTAGTCGCTTAAATGTTTAGGACTCGCCTCGCCGATAACGGGAAAAGCTCTAGACTTTCAACGGCGCGCGTTGTTGCGGCCGCCGCCGTGCGCACTTTTCCCTCGTTTGTTTGCTCTTTTCGTGCTTTGCCTAAATCTGCGATGACGTACGGAGTTATAACAAAATGGAGTGAGTATACGTTACTGTGGGAGCTATGTGCGTTAATTCTAGCATACGCCATGTCTGAGCTACTTTATGAAAGTTGGTTTTACACGATAACGGCAAAAAACACGGTTCCTAACCATGCCTCTTTGCATTTGTTGTTTTGTTGTGAGCCTTCATTATGTCTGTGTAAACCACTTATTGTGTAGGTATTGCAAACTCTTACTATGATTCCGTTTTCTCATCACGATATCACGTTCTTTTTTTTTCAGGTACCATTTTTCATGACTGCTCACGCTGAACAGGAGCGACAACATAGCAAGTCACAAGTCTGATTCCTCCAGCCTTCCCGACTTTTCGATTCTTAATCATAAGGAATAAATGTGGAAACATGATACCGATATCTGCTGTTTATTTTGCACGACATGACACTATGCACATCACTAGAGGCCGGATTTTTAGGCACTAAAAATCGTGTTTTAGGCGCCAAAAATAGGCAGGAAAAACACAGTTTTTAGGCCCCCCAAAATCGTAAATATAGGCACAATAAATTTTTACAAAAACTCAAATTTTCGAATAAGGACGTGCGCGACCTGGTCTACGACAGGAAAGCAAACAAATGTTATATTTTATGATTGTACAAAGGCGTTAATGATTTAACATAGCCATGCAATGGTCCCTTTTCGGGCACGGTTTCCAGAACACGATCTCTCCTTTTATTGCCCAGAATGGTAAGCTAAGTGTCTACCATCGAAATAAACACGCTCCTGGGTCTGCTTCTTTTTGGCATGGCTGGGAAGGGAAGCACATGATTTAATAGCCAGACCGCTAAAAGGCCAGAAGGGTCTGTTAGCCTCGTATTGGCCGGGTCTAATAGCGCAGGGTCAATTTCTCCTTTTTGTGTGAACACCATAAAGGGCCCCTCGCCAGGTTTAAGCGTTTCGAGCTAGAAGTGTAATGCATGCACTGCGTTAACGATCACGTCTGCCAAGATTTGCAACGCTACGCTCCCCGGAAGGAGGTGAAATGTCAGACTGAATGCCTCGTGGCCCTTTATCTCACGGGCGCGCGCACCAATGTCAGGGAGGTGAAGTTCAACAAGGAATGGTCCTGTGTATGTCACAGTAGTACATGAAACTGCGAGAATTATTCGAGGCTACATGTGTAATTTGTGCAATCTGTTGCTTGAATAGAAGAATGAAAGTTAATAGAAATATTAAACTGAAAGTTAATAGAAATATTAAAACATACAAACTGAATGTGTACGCGTTTTTCTTTAGTTTTTTCTTCGAATCGAGAGCGCTGCGAGACTTAGCTGCCTATATTTCTTTTGTGTTCGTGTTCTCGCCGTTCCCGCGTCGTGCCGGCGCCAGCACTGACAACGCTTAGCATGTTTTTGGTGCATCGTCCCTTACAGCAGTTCCAGCTGTGTGACGCGCTGTGTCCGTGATAAGGATACAGGATCCATGCCAGCCTCTCCAAACGCATAGACGGATCCATCCCACAGAAAGAGGCAGTACACTATAGAGCGAACGCCGAAACAATACAACTCCACTTGTGCGCTCGACCTGGCTTAGGCCTGTCATGTGCACATAGTGTAATCTTGCGTGCGCATGGCGTGTTGATGCGTCAACGTCGTGTGATCTTCCGGCTCCGAGTTTCTCTGATACCGAAGAGGGCAGGGAAGGAATTTGGCTTGCGAGTGGCAAAGGTTTCAAGTTCACCTACCGGCGTCACGCTTTCGCGGCTCGTAATGAACCAATTAAAAAGTTCTTGTGGTACAAAGCTCGTCATTGGGCACGCGAACACTTCCAGTATCTGACTAAAATTTCTCATTTGACCTGGTTAAGCGCCTTTTAAGAGTAAATTACAAACGAAACAAAAGCCATGTGCACATCTGATTTTTTTTTACCTACTTTCTACTTTCCCCTGACGGCACTCCATGGTTTCGCATTCGCTCTCTCCATATTCCTGCTGCTGCGCGCAGGCACCTCCTGTTTTCTGCCCCCCACCACGCCCAAGTCTTCAAGGAGGTGCTTCAGTTCCATGGGAACACTGGACTGGAAAACCGGCGGTAAAAGCCCCCCGCCACGTCCTCGGCCGTAGACACCACTCTCCTCTTCTTCCCCTCTCATCTTCCCGCCTTTATTTTCCTCTCCCCATTCCACTGTACACGCTGCGACGTGCTCCCATTTAGGGTTGCACAAATAGCGTCTTTTCCTCTCCCCTGCTCCAACCGCTCGCGCAATGTCAGTGCGGTGGGGTAAGGTGGCCGGCGCGTCCCATTTCACTGCTGCTACCGGTTGCTTCTCGGATGTTTGTTGAACTAGGGAACTAGGTTGTTGCACCCCATAAAGTTCCGAAACGTCAATTTTGCCCGGTAACATGAATTACGGTCTCAAACTGTAGTCGAAAGCAAAATTTGAGGCTAAATAGCGTTCATATAGGCACCAATTTGGAAAATAGGCATTTATGGGCACTTATAGGCATTTAGGCACAAATCCCAAAAATAGGCATTTATAGGCACTATAAAAACACTATAAAAGCCCTCCTTTACCCCTAATTCATGCTCATATATCAAAGTGGCGCGATAGGAACGCAAGGAAAAAAAATAGGCATTTGCCTATAATCCGGTCTCTACACATCACAGTCACACATTCTGGTTGGTTATACTCATACAAGCGTGTAAACGAGGAATACCTCAACTGCTTCAACTTTGCTGGAAATAGTTTGTTGTTTTGAGTTTTATTAAAATAACGCTAAAATTGAACTATCCTTTTTTTTTTGCAGTCGCTGGGCACAACGGCAAGTATTGATGGAGTTGCTTAAAATGAATACTTCGCTATTTCCAGCAGTAGTCGCGTAAAAGTAGAGCATGGGTCAATTTAGTAGCCTTAAAATAGGCGTAGAGTCGCTTGACTCTAGCTTCGGTGGGTGTCAATTGACCCGCGTAGGAGCGTCACCGGCAAGGGTCGTTTGACTCCCTCAGAAGTGGTAGTGTGATCCTTCGCATAAGAGTCCTCCCACTCTTCTTAAGAGGGTCCGGGGACTCTCCTGAGCGCGCCCACTCTGACCCACGAAGAGAGTCACCGTGACTCTTCAAAGAGAGTCGTATACGTGGCAAGTCAGAACTCTCCGAAAAGAGTCAGGTATACTCTTTTTAAATGCGAAGCATTTCTTAGCGAACTTCGGCGACTTTGAGCGTATCTATCTATCTAGCTATCTATCTATCTAGCTATCTATCTATCTAGCCGCCTACGACTTTTTGCTCTCCTGGCCGTATCGTTAATTGGATTTATACCAAATTTGGTATGGCATAACATGACTGTATGACGAACATAAATGGCTGGTCATATCATGAAAATCATGAATAACTTGTCATGAAAAGTATGATTTACATGCCACGCTCATGGAGCGCTCGCGGCCGTTTCGTTAGCTTGATATACACCAAATTTGGGATTGAGTGACATGACTGTATGACGAACATAAATGACAAAGTGGTAATATGAAAATCATGACTTCATGAGCGACATGACTTGCATTCCACGCTCATAGCGCGCTCGCGGCCATTTCGTTAGCTTGATATACACCAAATTTAGGATTGAGTGACATGACTGTATGACGAACATAAATGACAAGTGGTAATATGAAATTCATGACTTCATGAGCGACATGACTTGCATTCCACGCTCATAGCGCGCTCGCGGCCGTTTCGTTAGCTTGATATACACCAAATTTGGTATTGAGTGACATGACTGTATGACGAACATAAATGACTAGTGGTAATATGGAAATCATGACATGTCATGAGCGACATGACTTGCATTCCACGCACATAGCGCGCTCGCGGCCGTTTCGTTAGCTTGATATACACCAAATTTGGTATTGAGTGACATGACTGTATGAAGAACATAAATGACAAGTGGTAATATGGAAATCATGACTTGTCATGTGCGACATGACTTGCATGCCACGCTCATGGCATGCTCGCGGCCGTTTCGTTAGCTTGAGATACACCAAATTTGTTATTGAGTGACATGACCGTATGACGAACATAAATGACTAGTGGTAATATGGAAATCATGACATGTCATGAGCGACATGACTTGCATTCCACGCTCATGGCGCGCTCGCGGCCGTTTCGTTAGCTTGATATACACCAAATTTGGTATTGAGTGACATGACTGTATGACGAACATAAATGACAAGTGGTAATATGGAAATCATGACTTGTCATGAGCGACATGACTTGCATTCCACACTCATGGCGCGCTCGCGGCCATTTCGTTAGCTTGATATACACCAAATTTGGTATTGAGTGACATGTCATGAGCGACATGACTTGTATTCCACGCTCAGAGCGCGCTCGCGGCCGTTTCGTTAGCTTGATATACACCAAATTTGGTATTGAGTGACATGATTGTATGACGAACATAAATGACTAAGTGGTAATATGGAAATCATGACGTCATGAGCGACATGACTTGCATTCCACGCTCATGACGCGCTCGCGGCCGTTTCGTTAGCTTGATATACACCAAATTTGGTATTAAGTGACATGACTATATAACAAACATAAGTAACAGGAAAATCTTGGCATGCATGTCATCTACAATGCCATTTACATGCCACGCTCATGGTGCGCTTGTGTCCAGTTCGCTAGCTTGACATACACCAAAATTGGTATATCGCGACGTGACTGTATGACGAACACAAATGACCGATCGTAACATGTAAAACATGACATGCAAATTATGGAAAGCATGATTTCCTCCTTCCAGGCTGCATCGCATTACATCGATTCCCACAGTGCGTGGGATCTGCCGGCTTTTTTAAATGCGAAGCATTTCTTAGCGAACTTCGGTGACTTTGGGCGTATCTATCTATCTATCTATCTATCTATCTATCTATCTATCTATCTATCTATCTATCTATCTATCTATCTATCTATCTATCTATCTATCTATCTATCTATCTATCTATCTATGTAGAAAACAGATTTGAAGATGGGGCTCGAGGACAAGGAAGAAGAGGTGGCCAGCGGCACGTTCTATTTTTTTATTCTCGTTCGGTACGAAATAAACAGAAGACGTATCGATGCTGCGGTCTCTCTGGTCCTTCCGAAGCACATGGTGCCGTGACCAGGATCCCTGAAGACAGGCGTGAAGACTTCAAACCCCTTCGCACCAACGGGTTGAAGAACGAAGCAGCGGCGTCTGGCTCACCACCGAACCATCGCGGGAAGGACCAAGACCGATGACCGTTGGACAAGCAGCTACACAGGCAAGCACTCTTCCCATACGATTTTAAGCATGAACAGAGAAGTCCTGTCGAAGAAGCGGAAGACGCTGCGATCAAATGTGACAACGCTGACGAGCGAAATCGATAAGAAGCTGGAGGAAGATGCAGATAGAGCGCAGCTAGTCACGTTTCTAAACCAGTTGAAGAGTACGTCACAGATGTTAAAGCAAGTCAATGAACAGATTGAGTCGCTAATCGATGAGGAAAGCGCGGAAGCAGAATTTGAGTCTTGCAATATGAGATGAAGATCATCGCAGCAACGACCAAAATAGAAGAGCGATTACGCGAGTTGGAGCAAGTGACTCAACTAACGACGAGAATAGTGACAGACCAGGCGGGCGCAGTGCAAGGTACTAACCACAACTCGGATATGCAAGAGCTTGTTAAGTTGCCACGTCTGGAGATGATCAAGTTTGATGGAAAAAGAACAGCGTGGCCTAGGTTTTGGCATCAGTTCGAGACATCGGTGCACAACAGGTCAAACATGCCAAAGAGTCAAAATTTAATTACCTCCTGGCGTCGCTCAGCGGAGACGCTGCGTTTCTAGTGGAAGGTCTACAGTTCTCAGATGAGAATTACGATCATGCAGTCGATCTCCTGAAACAAACGTTCGGCCAACAAGACAATTTAAGAGAGACGTACATAAAAGAGTTAGCAAGCGTGGAGGCTGTGAAGAGTTCAAAAAAGATGTTGATGGACTGAAGAAACTCTTCCAAAAGTTGCAAGTGAACACACGAGCGTTGCAGTCGTTAGGAGTTGAAATGGACAGTTATGCCACGGTGATAATGCCTGTCGTGAAAGCTGCGCTACCGGTGGACATGAGGATTGAGATAAAGATGAAAGAAATTGAGAAAGGCGCAGATAACAGACTATCAATGGAAGAGTCAGGCTCAACATCGAGAGTTAGCTCACGTCGTTTGAAAGAAATCATGGAGTTTCTAAACATATATGTACGCAGCAGAGCAGAAACAAGCGAGGAGAAATACGCCGAAAACCAGTCGGCACGAGCTACGAGAGGTCCAAGAACATCTACGCTTCAAAGGACCTCGATGAAGAAATGCATTTTCTGTGAGATGACTGGACATCACACGGAAGATTGCCGAAGAAGCATGACAATGGACCAGAAGAAAGAAGCGTTGCAGAGGGAGCGCAGGTGTTTCAGGTGCACTAGGCCGCACCACACGGCGAAGATATGCCGCGCCAACGTACGCTGCAAGACATGCAAGGGAAGACACGCAACATCCATGTGTCGACCGCGTACACCTGGAACGACCGATCAACAGGCAAGAGACGGTGGTGGACACATACGTGCAAGCTCTCAACATGACAGAGTAGACTCCAGCAAATCCTGCAATATGCACGCACAACAGTCTGGTGAAAACAGGTGCATACTACTGCAAACAGCCTTTTCATGGACGGAAGGAGAAGAAAGTGGGTGCTACGCACGGATTATGCTGGACAATGGGAGCCAGAGGACATTCATCCTCAAAGCATTGTCGAGAAAAATAGGGTGCAAGATAAAAAGATCTGAAAGAATCACCGTTGGATCGTTTGGAGGAGGAGAGATAAAACTCGACATGAACGTCGTCGAAGTTAACGTGAGGAATAACCCTACATCAGATGAAATCACTATCGAGGCACTCGAGATAGAAGTGATATCCTGCGATGTACTACCATCACCACCGTTGCCAATCCAAGACAGAGCAAGAGCTTTAGGAATTTCTTTGGCTGATGACAGAAAGAAGGTTGGCAAGACAAGCGGAAATCTTGAAACTTCAATACTAATTGGAGCAGATTATTACTGGGCGGTAGTGACCGGTCGCATACGAGAAATACACCCGAAAGTAATGGCAATAGAAACGGTGTTGGGATGGGACGGTGCAAGGTCCCGTGGATTTTCGTTGTATGCCAATGAAATCATCGACGGTTATGGTCCTCAAGATTAGTGCCAAATCGGACACGATCGTCGATGAACTGCAGAAGTTCTGGGATTTAGAAAGCATGGGAATCACGGAGAAACCAGCGACAAAGATCAATGATGACCAGGTCCTACAATACGTCAGAGACACAATGGAGTTCAAGGCAGGAAGATATCAAGTGCGGCTACCATGGAAGGAAAACGTCACCATGGGTGACAACAAGACGATTGCAGAGAAGAGGCTAATGCAGGTGACAAAGAAATTGTGCAAGGAGCGTGATGACCTTCAAGGATACGACAAAGCTATCCGCGAGTACTTCGACAAGCAAATAGCAGAAAAGGTCGAAGAAGATGATGGGTCAGAAATGCAGACCAAATTTGTTTATTATATGCCACATCAAGCAGTAATCAAGAAAGAAAGAACAACGACAAAGGATACGAATCGTCTTCGACGCATCGTCAAGCCAGAACCCAGGACAATCATTGAATGACAACTTGGAGAACGGGCCAAACCTTAACCCAGACATCACTAGTTTGTTGATGAACTTTCGACAGAACAGGATTGCCATGTCATCAGACGTGGAAAAGGCGTTCCTTCAAATAGCGATACACGAACGTGACCGGGACGCATTGCGGTTTCTGTGGTGGGAAAAAACACCCAGCGAAGTAACGCCAAGCCCGAGGATAAGAACATGGAGGATGACGAGAGTAACTTACGGTACAACACCAAGTAGCTTTCTTCTAGCGGCAACGATTCAGCGGCACCTGGATGACTTCGAAGAAAAATATCCCGAAGTTGTGGCGCAACTCCGGAAGGGTATTTAAGTAGACGATGTATTACTAGGAGCCAACGAGTACTCGACAGCTGCTAAATTGTACAAAGAAGCAAGAGACATTTTTCGCAACGCTGGAATGAACTTAAGAAAATGGACTTCAAATGACGCCAAACTACGAAGTCTATTTGATGAAGAAGGGGATCATTTGGATAGAGGAATCAGAAAGGAAGGACAAATCAAGGTTCTGGGAATGAAATGGAACTTCGTAGACGACGTGCTGAGCTTTCCTGACACTACGTGGCGGAAGGATATGGATTCGAGCAAGCTCTCCAAACGACAAGTACTGCAAGCCACGGCAAAGCTCTACGACCCTCTAGGTTTTTTTACGCCATTTTCAGTTAGAGCAAAGATAATGCTACAGAAGATTTGGATGGACAAACTAAAATGGGACGACCCATTACCAAGCGAGCATCAATCAGAATGGAAGGATTGGGCAGAAGAGCTTGAATACCTGGACGAATTCACTATCAGCAGATGCTACGACAACGTGCAAGCTGAAGTAAAAACATCCACCCTACACGTTTTCTCAGATGCAAGTCCAATGGCGTATGGAGCAGCAGCGTACATTGTCACGGAATAGTCGGATGGAAGCAATCAAGGCAGTTTACTCATCACCAAAGGTAGAGTGGCTCCCATCAAGAAGATTACGCTGGCAAGAATGGAGTTATTGGCTGCCACGGTATCAGTTCGATTAGCCACTCATATAACTAGTAATTTCAACAGGAAAATAAGGAGCGTGAGATTCTGGACTGACTCTCAAATTGTATTATGTTGGATCAAGTCAAGCAAGACGAAGGATCTGTTTGTTAGCAACCGCGCAGCAGAAATCAAGAGCAAATCCCACGAGAGCCAATGGAGTTATGTCAAAAGCGACGAAAATCCTGCAGACTTGATGACTAGAGGAATTAAGATAAAACACTTGCTGAAGAATGAGTTATGGTGGAAAGGCCCCACTTGGATCAATAACGTAAAGCAAAGGCCTGATTATGATATCGCAATGGAATTGGACCATGATGAGCTCAAAGACGAAGAAGAGCTGGTAGCAAGTCTAACTACCACAACCTAGTCAAGAAAATATAATCGACGTCAGCAGGTTCGGATCATACAAGAAGGCACTTCGAGTCACAGCGTGGGTAATGCGATACATTGGAAATATAAAAAGAGAAGGAAGAACAGGTTCACTAACAGGAGAAGAGTTGGACAAGGCCGAATTGGTGCTGATAAAGCAAGAACAGAAGATCTTACAAAACGTAGTGACGCGAATAAATGACAAGCTGAAGCTATACGGCACGGACATATTCGAAGACAATCAAGGTGTCCTAAGAGTGCAAGGGAGGCTGCAATGGAGTCAATTAAGCTTTAATGAAAAGCATCCCAATGTTTTGACGAGACAGAGCCACTTTTCAGAACTCTTGGTACTTGATGCACACCAAACAACCATGCACGGTGGTGTTTCGTCGACATTGACTTATATAAGGACGAAGTTTTGGATTGTTCGTGGCAGCCAGTTGATAAAACACGTCATAAAGAAATGCATCACGTGTAGAAGATTTAATTCCAAACCAATGATGCAAGAAATGGCACCACTCCCAGCAGACAGAATAACCAAAACAAGGCCATTCGATACAATTGGTGTAGATTTTGCCGGACCGTTACATGTTCGAGAGGAAAAGAGTAGTAAAATAACGAAGTTCTACATTGTGATATTTACCTGTGCCGTCACAAGAGGTGTACAACTGGAGCTGGTCAAGCAGATGTCATCAGAAGTTTTCATACAAGCATTCAGAAGATTTGTTGCGAGAAGAGGACTGTGTTCTACAATTTATAGTGACAACGCAAGAGCCTTCAAGAAATCTGAGAAATAGATAAACAAAATATTGAAGATGGAAGACGAACGGGTGCAACACTATACTAGCAACCTGCAAGTAAAATGGAAGTTTATTGCCGAGTTAGCTCCATGGTGGGGAGGCTTTTATGAAAGGCTCATCAGAAGCGTTAAGACCTCAATGAGCAAGGCTATAGGAGCTCGACTGTTGAATGAAGAGGAACTACGAACCGTGGTTGTTGAGGCAGAAGGAGTCATTAACAACCGGCCTCTTACTTACGTGCATGATGATCCCAACGAGCCACATCCAATAACACCGGCGGATATTATCACAGGCAGGCAGGTCATCAACAATCAAGAAGACAGCAAATTTGGAGAACTTAGTTTACTGAATTACTGGAGCCAAAGGAAAGAGGCAATGATAACATGGTGGACCAGATGGAAAAAAGAGTATTTGAAGGAGCTAAAATGTGCAAGCAGAAAAACGACTGGTCACACAACTGTACAAGAAGGAGATATACTTTTGCTTGGAGAATCGCATAAAAGAACGCATTGGAAACTTTGCAAGGTTGAAAAGATTTTCCCAGGCAAGGATGGACTTGTGAGGACATGCTTACTTCGGACATCTGAAGGAAAGCTTAGTTAGTTAGTTAATTTGATTTTTTATGGCGCAAAAGCAGCTGAGGCTATGCTGCGCCAGACACAAGGTTATAGGTAATGAAACGGTGAAATGATGTTTGAAATAAGCTGTGTTCCTCACAGCTTATTTAAAAAGTCACATTCCTTTAAAAAGTTCAGCACAGAAGACAAGGGTACAAGGGGATCATCTCCAAGAAGTAGAGCAGGGTGAAAAGGCGTTTGTTGTTTGTATATTTGGCCAAAATATTTTCGTCTGTACGTTTCAATGTGGGGACATGTGATGAGTATGTGTATAACTGTCAATGGTTCTTGACATTTTTCACATGTTGGTTGTTGTTCATTTGTAAGTAAAAAGTTGTGGGTCAGGTGTGTGTGCCCAATACGGAGTCGGGATAATATGACCTCAGCAAACCGTTCCTGGTGACGACACGTCTTCCATTCTTCAAGTACGGGCTTCACCATGTGGAGCTTGTTATTCGTGCATGTGTCCCACTGTTGTTGCCACTTCGCTAGGAGAGCTAGACGAATTGTTCTCTGGATGTCTTTAAGGGGGAATTTTCACATTGGCTACTGTTTTGTGGGTTGCCAATGAAGCATACTGCCACGCGCGTTTCTTTTACTGTATTCGGTTTACGCCCACAAAGACTGTGAACAAACCGCGCCTGCAGTGTTCGAGAAGGTTCACGATTCTAGTAGATCATTTTGTTAAGATTGCGAGCAAGACGCGAACACCCAAGATTATTCGAGAGCTTGCGCGACGACCAGAGATAAGACAAGAATGTTCGACGCGTGAGTTATAAAAGCCGGCGCGTTCCAACGAAGTTCAGTTGATCGCCGGTCGACGCTCTGTTCGCCGCTATCGGTGCCAGCGTGTATTGCTGTAATCCTACTTTCTGTTTACCGGCCACAAGTTCGGCCTAATAAACAGTTTCATTTTGGACACGTCGCCTGCTGCCTTCGTCGACGTCACAACCACGTGACATCTGGTGGAGGTGCTGGTCCCTCGATGTTACGAACTCCCACGAAAAGCCGGGACCCAAGCCCACAGCGTGAAGAAGACACCGAAGACCCCGTGCAACACCGAGCCAGCCGTAGGCTACAAGGCTTGCCACCTGCATACGGCCTCCTACCTGAGAAAACAAAAACTACGGCTACGAACACAACAGCGACAATGGCCACCGCTGTGTCACCCGCGACAGTCGTGATGCAGCAACCCAGGGAGCCACCGACTTTTCACGGATCAACGAGCGAAGACCCCGAAAGCTGGCTGGAGACGTACGAACGAGTGGCGACGTTCAACAACTGGGACTCCGACGAAAAGCTGCGCCGCGCCTACTTTTACCTAGAAGACGCAGCGAGGACGTGGTTCGAGAACCGAGAACGAGCATTACAAACTTGGGATCTCTTCCGAACGACGTTCCTAAGTACGTTCACCAGCGTCGTCCGCAAGGAACGGGCCGCTTCTTTGCTGGAGACCCGGGTGCAGCTACCAAACGAAAACGTCACCATCTTCACGGAAGAGATGACTCGACTTTTCCGCCTGGCCGACGCTGAGATGTCTGAAGACAAAAAGGTACGTCTCCTCATGCGGGGTGTTAAACAGGAACTGTTCGCAGGGCTTGTACGCAAATCGCCCACGACGGTCACAGAATTCCGCACCGAGGCTACAACGATTGAAAGGACACTTGACATGCGGACGAGACAGTACAATCGCTCTCCACTGTCTGCAGCATATTCCGAAGTGCACTCCCTGGCAACCGACGACTTGCGTGAAACCATACGAGCGATTGTGCGGGAGGAGCTGCGCAAGTTCTTACCTCCGCCGCAACCTCAAGTGAATTCGATCGCCGACATTGTCCGCGAAGAAGTTCGTCAATCGCTTGGAATTGCCGAAGCACCGCAGCCTCAGCCGGCAGCCATGGGCTATGCTGCTGCAGCCCGACGCGACGTCCCCCCTACTCGCCCACGTCAAGAGGCCGCACCACCGCATTTCCGCCGCCAGACACCGCCGTCGCCGACGACATACCGCCCACCTGCCGGCCAGCGCTATCCTCAGAGGAAGACCGACGTCTGGCGCGCCCCGGACCACCGCTCACTATGCTGCCACTGCGGTGAAGCCGGGCACACGTACCGCCGCTGCCAGTACCGCGAGATGGGACTACGAGGTTTCGCCGTGAACGCGCCGCGTCCGCAGCCTGGCGAACGACCTCGTGACATCGCCGACTACCTCACAGGAGCGCAGTGGACACCACGACGACCTTCCCGTTCTCCGTCGCCCGGCCGCTACATGTCACCGCACCGCCGGCAGTACACTGGCCCAAACCGGGGCCGGTCACCTAGCCCGTACCCGGGAAACTAAGGGCAGCAACCGATGGAGGTGCGGTTGCTGTTCGACGAAATGCCGAAGATCCTCCGCGGCCGCCGACGACGACAACGCGACGAGACATGCGCAACACGACGCGAAGCAGACGAAGCCCTGCCGACGAAACCTCGCGGACCGACGAAAACCTGACGACGCAGCATGGAAGCCCCGCAACAAATCGACGCAGCCGTGATCCAACGCCGCGACATAACCGCAACGCAAGGCGACGGACTAGCGACCTCGACGTTCTCATCGACGGCCACAACGTCACCGCTCTCGTCGACACTGGGGCCGACTATTCCGTCGTCAGTTGGCCATTCGCCACCAAGCTGAAGAAAGTAAAGACCGCTTGGAGTGGACCCCAAATCCGGACAGCTGGAGGCCACCTAATAACGCCGATTGGAGTCTGCACGACGAGAGTCACCATCAATAACCGGACTTATCCTGCGAGCTTTGTAGTCCTACAAAACTGCTCCAGGGATGTGATACTTGGAATGGACTTCCTAAGTGACCACGGCGCCGTCATCGACCTGAGGTCTGAGTCGATAACCCTAACCTCAGACAAAGCGCTCCCGCCCCACGTAACTCCAGGGAACCATGCATTGACTGTGATAGAAGAGCAGGTGACCGTTCCGCCGCGCTCCAGCGTTATTATTTCCGTCGGCACCGAAAAACCTGCGAACCTCGAAGGCGTCATCGAGGGCGATCATCACCTACTCCTGAACCGTCACATTTGCGTCGCAAGAGGCATCGCCGAATTGCGTGATGGCAAAGCAAAGGTACTGCTCACAAACTTCAGCCACGAATATAGGCACCTTAACATTGGCACGACGGTCGCCTACATCGAGAAATTCGTGGACACCAGCAATGCTTTCGCCCTCTCCGATGCTACCGAACCTGCTTCGACGAATCGAGGTCCCGGAATAGATTTCGACATCAACCCGAGGCTTCCGAAGCACAAGCAAGACCAGCTCAAAAGTCTGCTCCTGCAATTTAAGGACTGCTTCTCGTCGTCGTCAAGAATTCGACAGACCCCAGTCGCGAAACATCGTATCATAACAGAAGAAAGTACCCGACCAATCCGTCAGAGTCCGTATCGAGTTTCTACGCGAGAACGAGAAGCTGTAAAGAAACAAGTCGACGAAATGCTACGCGACGACATCATCCAGCCGTCGAAGAGTCCCTGGGCGTCCCCCGTGGTGTTGGTGAAGAAGAAGGACGGAACCCTTCGTTTCTGCGTCGACTATCGTCGCCTGAACAAGATCACAAAGAAGGACGTGTATCCCCTCCCACGTATAGACGACGCCCTGGATCGACTCCACAACGCGAAGTACTTTTCCTCGATGGACCTGAAGACAGGCTACTGGCAGATCGAAGTCGACGAGAGAGACCGAGAAAAGACGGCCTTTATAACACCAGACGGCCTATTCGAGTTCAAGGTCATGCCTTTCGGTCTTTGCTCGGCCCCCGCGACCTTCCAACGCGTTATGGATACTGTACTGGCCGGCTTGAAGTGGCAGACTTGCCTTGTGTACTTGGACGACGTCGTTGTGTTTTCCGCAAACTTCGACGAACACCTCCGGCGCCTTGAAGCAGTACTTCAAGCAATCAAGACCTCCGGACTCACACTCAAGCCAGAAAAGTGCCGCTTCGCGTACGAAGAACTTTTGTTCTTGGGCCACGTGATAAGTAAGTCCGGAGTACGGCCTGATCCGCAGAAGACAACCGCCATCGCTACATTCCCGCCACCCGCCGACAAGAAGGCCGTGCGTCGATTTCTTGGCCTGTGCGCCTATTACAGGCGATTTGTCAAAAACTTCGCCCGCATCGCCGAGCCACTCACTAACCTCACCAGGGCCGACGTCGAGTTTAAGTGGGATACGCCGCAGGAGGAAGCATTTCAAGACCTAAAACGACGCCTGCAAACGCCTCCGTTACTTGCGCATTTCGACGACCACGCCGAAACAGAAGTGCACACCGACGCAAGCAGCGTGGGACTCGGCGCCGTCCTTGTGCAGAGGACGGACGGACTGGAAAGGGTTATCAGTTATGCTAGCCGGTCGCTATCCAAGGCAGAGGCCAACTACTCCACAACAGAAAAGGAGTGCCTTGCCATCATCTGGGCTACATCAAAGTTTCGCCCCTACCTTTACGGCAGGCCCTTCAAAGTTGTGAGCGACCACCACGCATTGTGTTGGCTAGCTAACTTGAGAGACCCTTCGGGTCGCCTCGCACGGTGGAGCTTGAGACTTCAAGAATTCGACATTACCGTCGTTTACAAGTCCGGGAGAAAACACTCCGACGCCGACTGTCTATCCCGTGCCCCCGTCGACCCACCGCCGCAGGACGACCAGGATGATGACTGCTTCCTGGGAACCATAAGTGCCGACGGCTTCGCCGAGCGACAGCGAGCGGACCCAGAACTAAGGGGCCTTATGGAATACCTCGAGGGCAAGAGCACCACTGTTCCGAAGGTATTCAAGAGAGGACTGGCATCGTTCTTCCTGCGAAACGGAGTTCTCCTAAAGAAGAACTTCTCACCCCTTCGAGCCGAACACCTCCTCGTGGTTCCTTCAGCAGTGAGGCCAGAAGTCCTCCTGGCCCTACACGACGACCCGACGGCTGGACACCTCGGTGTTTCCCGCACGCTGGCAAGGATACAAGAGAAGTACTACTGGCCACGCCTTGCCGCCGACGTCACTCGTTACGTCAGGACATGTCGAGACTGTCAGCGACGCAAGACACCGCCGACAAGACCAGCAGGCTTTCTTCAGCCGATCGAACCACCTCAGCGCCCGTTCCAGCAAATCAGTATGGACCTACTGGGGCCGTTTCCTACGTCGACATGCGGGAATAAATGGATCGTCGTAGCTACCGACTACCTCACCCGCTACGCCGAAACAAGGGCCCTACCTAGAGGCAGTGCCGCCGAGGTAGCGAAATTCTTTGTTGAAGACATTGTCCTGCGTCATGGCGCCCCAGAGGTCCTTATCACCGACAGAGGTACGGCCTTTACTGCAGAGCTAACTCAGGCCATTTTGACATACAGCCAAACAAGCCAC
The DNA here is from genome assembly GCA_030522465.1 of Rhipicephalus appendiculatus. Taxonomy (NCBI): domain Eukaryota; kingdom Metazoa; phylum Arthropoda; class Arachnida; order Ixodida; family Ixodidae; genus Rhipicephalus; species Rhipicephalus appendiculatus. Next base: position 53,143 of record JALIZH010008746.1, on the reverse strand, counting down.
CGCCGCACCACCGCCTATCACCCACAGACCAACGGCCTCACCGAGCGTCTAAACAAGACCATCGCCGACATGCTGGCCATGTACGTCGACGTCGAGCACAAGACATGGGATACCATCCTTCCGTTCCTGACCTTCGCATACAACACGGCTGTGCAAGAAACGACGCAGCTGTCGCCGTACAAGTTGGTCTACGGACGGAGCCCGGCAACGACGCTCGACGCCATGTTACCAAACGTGATCAACGAGGAAAACATCGACGTGACCGCCTACCTACAGCGCGCCGAAGAAGCACGACAGCTCGCCCGCCTGCGGATCAAGAATCAGCAGATGACTGACAGCCGCCGCTACAATCTTCGACGACGGTTCGTGGAATACCAGCCCGGCGACCGCGTTTGGGTGTGGACGCCCATACGACGACGTGGACTTAGTGAAAAACTTCTGCGACGATACTTCGGACCGTATAGGGTGCTTCGACGTCTCGGCACACTCGACTACGAGGTCGTGCCCGACGGCATTTCGAACTCTCAACGGCGCCGTGCGCGACCTGAAGTCGTCCATGTCGTGCGCCTCAAGCCGTTTTACGCGCGGTAGTGAACCTGAGGACTGTACTTTTTTTCTTTCATTGGACTTTCTTGCTTGTGCGTATTGTTTACTGAACTTTCTTGATTTATTGTCGTTATTTATTGTTGCATGTATTTTTACCATGTGTTCTGTTCTAAGCATCGGGACGATGCCTTTTCAGAGGGGGGGCATTGCCACGCGCGTTTCTTTTACTGTATTCGGTTTACGCCCACAAAGACTGTGAACAAACCGCGCCTGCAGTGTTCGAGAAGGTTCACGATTCTAGTAGATCATTTTGTTAAGATTGCGCGCAAGACGCGAACACCCAAGATTATTCGAGAGCTTGCGCGACGACCAGAGATAAGACAAGAATGTTCGACGCGTGAGTTATAAAAGCCGGCGCGTTCCAACGAAGTTCAGTTGATCGCCGGTCGACGCTCTGTTCGCCGCTATCGGTGCCAGCGTGTATTGCTGTAATCCTACTTTCTGTTTACCGGCCACAAGTTCGGCCTAATAAACAGTTTTATTTTGGACACGTCGCCTGCTGCCTTCGTCGACGTCACAACCACGTGACAATACTTATCTGCTTTTTCGTTTCCAGGTATCCCAACATGACTTGGGACCCAGCAGAAACGGATGGAAGCTGCCTGGCTGTTTAAATATACCATGTTTAAAATGTCACCCACTAATGGCTCACATTCGGATTTTATATGAAGAGCTTTTAGTGTGCTTAGTGAGTCGGTGTATATGATTGCTTTCTTGTATTTGCCAGCGATGATTTTCCGAACTGCTTCACTCAAGGCATAAGCTTCAGCTGAAAAAATGGAAAAATTACGAGGTACTCTCACAGAAAGCGCACTTTCCGCTGTAGCGATCCCAATACCCACATGGTTTTCTGTTTTTGAGCCATCTGTGTAAAATTCTTCGTAATCCCTATATTTGTGTTGAAGTGTATAGAATTCTTGAATTATGTGTTCTGGTGCAGTGCTTTTTTTGTTGAAACGGCTTAGTGAAAACTCGCAAAGCTGTGACAGGTTGAACCATGGCGGCAGTCTTGGTGGTTTAATAGCGACGTGTAGTGCTCCTTCAGGGATGGCATAAATGTGGCAATGTTCCTCGAAGCGCAGGACAAGTGGTCTGATTAGGTTCGGTTTGTTTAGGTAGTGTAAGCGCGAGTTACACTGTGTGGCAATTTCGTAGCAGATGTGTTCAGGTGACGACCTTATCCTTAAAACATATGACAAGGTTAGTAATGCTCTTCGATGACACAGAGAAGGCTCGTTGCATTCTACGTATAGACTTTGCACAGGCGATGTTCTGTAAGCACCACTGGACATACGTAGGCCGAGATTGTGCACAGGGTCAAGACGCCGAATGTAAGACTCCCGTGCCGAGCCGTAGACGACACAACCATAATCCAAGATACTGCGCCCGATGGAACGATAGATGCGCAGCAGGCAGAGTCGATCGGAACCCCAGTGTTTATGAGATAACACCTTCAGAAGGTTGAGTGCTCTATTTGCCTTAACTTTTAGTGCGTTGATATGGGAAAGGAAGTTGAGTTTTTGGTCAAATGTAACTCCTAAGAATTTGTATTCTTGTTTTACCGGAATTTCAATGTTGTTTAGTTTAAGAGCAGGGTCAGGGTACAATCCACGTTTTGCGTGAAAAGAACTGCGGTAGTTTTTTGTGCCGAGAAACGAAAACCATTTTGGTCAGCCCATTTGGTAAGCTTATTGATTGTTATTTGCAGTTGCCTTTCACAGGATGATAGGCTGGAGGCCCGACAGGCGATCTGAAGATCGTCAACGTAGACGGAGTGCATGACTGTGGGAGGTATGACCTTGTTGATGGAGTTCATTTTGACTATGAAGAGTGTTGTACTCAAAATGCAACCTTGTGGCACGCCATTTTCTTGGACAAATACTCGAGAGAGTATTGTGCCGAGACGTACTTGAAATGTTCTATTAGAAAGGAAATCACATAAGCACTTTAGCATTCTTCCACGAATCCCCATGTCTGCAAGGTCTCTAAGAATCCCGTATCGCCAGGTCGTGTCATACGCCTTCTCTAAGTCGAAGAAAACCGCGAGACAGTGCTGCTTGTGTAGAAATGCACCTCGTATTTCCTGTTCCAGTCTAACGAGATGGTCGGTGGTGGAACAGCCCTTTTTTGTATACGCACTGGTGTATGTCTATTAGATGCTCTGATTCGAGCATGAAAGTGTGTAATGTTTATAATGTTTTCGTATGTTTTTGCGAGACAACTTGTTAATGCTATGGGCCTATAGCTGCTGGGGGATGTTGGAGATTTACCAGGCTTTAGAAACGGTATGACTATTGCGTTTTTCCAACATTCTGGCATCGTACCAGTTTCCCATATTTTGTTAAAATATCGGAGCAGTACCTCCGTCGATGCTTGGGATAGATGGGCCAGCATTGTGTAGTGTACACGGTCAGGACCTGTTGCCGTTTTTTTACCGGCCGAGAGTATTCTGTTTAATTCGTGAAGTGTGAGTGGCTGGTTATAATATTCATTTGAAGCACTCGTAGTGGGCAGGCTCTGTTTTTCAGCGGATTCTTTGTATTTAAGGAAAGCGTTTGTGTAATTCGCTGATGATGATACATTATAGAAATGTTCACCTAATAGGTCGGCCTGGTCTTGTAGTGTTGTTTGTGTGCCTGGGTTTGTAAACAGCGGTATTGCGTATGATGAGTATTCTCCTCTGAACTTCCTCGCCTGATCCCAGATATGTTTAGATGTGGCTGAACTATTAATGTATGATATGTATTTGTGCCAAGAACTCTTTTCTGCCTGCCTTCGGATATATCGTGCTTTAGCTTTCGCCTGTTTAAAACTTATGAGGTTGCTATAGGTCGGGTACTTCCGTAAGGTTCCCCAGGCCTTGTTTTGCTGCTTTTTTGGCTTCGGTGCACTCAGTTGTCCACCAGGGATTTAATTTCTTTCGTACAATCCCAGACGATTGCGGTATCGCCTTTTCCGCCGCTGAAATGATAGCGTCAGTGAACTTTTTGTTGAGTTCCTGAACAGAATGTTCGGGTGAAAAAAATATGTTCAAGGTTTGCGTGATGTGTAAAAAGCGGCCAGTTTACGAGTTGCAATTTCCACCGGCGTGGCTTGGTGGCCAGTGTTTGATACGATGACATGAGTTTGATAATGGCGGGTTGGTGGTCGCTACCATATGAATTTTCGAGGACTTCCCATTTAAGATCACTAAAAAGACACGGTGAACACAGGGCAAGATCTAAGCAGCTAAAAGTGCGTGAGGTTGGTGAGAAGTAGGTAAAAGCGCCGGAGTTCATAAGGCAAATATCGTTTGACAAAACGAAATCTTCAACGATTTGCCCTCTTTGATCAGTTTTGTCGCTACCCCAAAGGGTGGAATGAGCATTAAAATCCCCAACTAAAATAAATGGTTTTGGTAACTGTTCCACTAAATTTTCTAAGTTTTTGGTGGTGAAAAGGGTGTGAGGTGGAATATAGAGCGAGCAGATGGTGATGGTCTTGTATGATAAAATGGTGACGGCTACGGCCTCGAAAGATGTGTTTATTTGAACATCTCGCGTGGGAATGCTGCCCTGTACTACTATGGCTACTCCTCCCAAAAGACGGCTGCAATGTTTGCGGTCCTTTCGGGCAACTTTAAAGCCCTTTAGGAAATGATCATGTTTTGCACCAAGATTTGTCTCTTAGAGGCAGAAAGCCACTGGTGAGAACTTGTTGATGATGTCCTTTATGTCACCTAAATTATGAATTAAGCCTCTACAGTTCCAATGCACGATAAAAGCCATGATGAAATAAAATTAAGCAAATGTACTTCTGGGGATTGATCGGTTTAATTAAAAGATGATAGGTGACAATACTAAGAAATAGAAATAGAGAGGAATGCCATAACCATTACGGTTATTGCTTACTTAGTGTGGTTACTGGGACCTTGTCTTTGTCCTGTTTGCCGCGCTCGAGGGAGCGCTTGTCCTTCGGTGTCGATGACACCGGGGTTTTCTGGTCGATCTCCATTGCCTTGTCAGAGGCGCTGGAAGATCGAGAGTGTGGCGCTGAGAAACGGATCTCAGGCCTTGGTACTCGATTGCTTTTAGGGTCCAGGGAGACCGGAGTCTGCGGGCCCTTTGATGTGGATGGAGCAGCTGGCGCTGCTTCCTTGAAGGGGGCGGTTGGAGTCACCACGGGACCACTGGGTGTGGTTGCGGTGGACTCCTGAGGCCTTTGTGACGCTGCCCCCCGACTGCGTCACATCGGCGTAACTTCTGCGGAAAAGGTACGACAGCCGTTCTCGCGCTTCGCCGAACGACATTTTTTCTTTGACGGTCAGAGCGATCACTTCTTTTTCTTTTTTCCAGCATGGGCATGACCGGGAATACGCTGGGTGTTCCCCGTCACAGTTGACACAGTGGAGTGAGGATGTGCAGTTTTCAGATTTGTGGTCGTTTGCGCTGCATTTTGCACATGTTTCTTTGCCTCTGCATGAGTGCGAGGCGTGACCGAATCTTTGGCATTTGAAACAGCGTCTGGGGTTGGGGATGTAGGGTCTGACATTGATTTTTAAGTACCCAGCCTCGAGAGAGGTGGGCATTTCACTTGTTCCAAAGGTTAGTATAACGTGTTTGGTGGGCACTTCCTGATCATTGCGGCGGATTACTATTCTTTGGACTTTTATTACATTTTGGTCTTGGAAACCTTCGAGGAGCTCTTCGTCACTAAGGCCTAAGAAGTCTTCCTCGGAGATTACTCCCCTGCTGGTGTTTAGAGACCGATGGACTGAAATGGTGACAACTGTTTCTCCAATGCTGGTTAGTTGGGATAGCTTAGGCACTTGGTCTTTTTGGGTTAGCTCCAGGAGGAGATCACCGCTTGACATTTTGGATGCTTTGTATGTGGGTTCGATTTTTTCTTTTAGGCACTTGGCCACCAAAAATGGAGATAGCTTTCTTAGAGGTGTGCTTTCACTGTGGATGATGTGGTACTTCGGGAAAGTAACTTTCGTTTCTGTCGAGAAATGGAAGCTTGCTTCGGTGCGGCCTCTCTTACGAGACCGATCAAGGACGGCGGATGCTTGTGAAGCCATAAAAAGATTAATGTGTTCGGTGACAGCGGCGACCACCCACCACGGAGCCCAACAAGGGGACGCGGCTGGACTTGTTAAACAAGCCCTCCCGACGCCAGCCGTACGCTGTCACTATAACCCAATGTAATTATCCAAGGTGGGATACCTACACAAGGTTAACCCTTGCCGCCATGAAAATTGGAAGTAAACAGAAGTGAGGAGAGGACAGGAAAGATAAAAAGTGTGAGAGAAAGACGAAAATATGGGAGGAGAGAGATAGGAAAAGGCGACTGCCGATTTCCCCTGGGTGGGTGAGCCCAGGGGTGCCGTCTACGTGAAGCCGGGGCCAAAGGGGTGTGTTGCCTCTGCCGGGGGGGGCCTTAAAGGTCCAAACACCCGGCGTCGGCTCAACCCCCAGGATCCCCTTTTCCCCGGACACGGCGAAGCCACGCACGGCTAGGCGTGGGAGAGAGTCGAAACCCCCCCGTTAGCTCGGGTCCGTGGTGTCGCTACACACCAAACGCCTGCTTGCGCAGACGCCCCTGCGGGGGAAGGAAAGCTAGTGAAAAGACCCATTCAACATCTCTATTCTCTCGAAGGCTGCTTCGGTTGAATCTGGCCGGCGGGAAGATGTAGAAAACAGATTTGAAGATGGGGCTCGAGGACAAGGAAGAAGAGGTGGCCAGCGGCACGTTCTATCTTTTTTATTCTCGTTCGGTACGAAATAAACAGAAGACGTATCGATGCTATGACTTTGTGCTCTCCTGGCCGTATCGTTAATGGGATTTATACCAAAATTGGTATGGCATAACATGACTGTATGACGAACATGAATGACTGGTCATATCATGAAAATCATGATTAACTTGTCATGAAAAGTATGATTTACACGCAATGGCCGTAGTGCTCCTGAGGCCGTTTTCTTAACTTGATATATCTAAAAATTGGCACGATGAGACATTTCTGCATAACCAACATAAATGACAGGTGGTAATATGAAAATCATGACCTGCATGTCATGTACAACATGATTTACATGCCACGCTCATGGTGCACTGATGGCCGTTTCGCTAGCTTGATTTTCAACAAAACTGGTATTGCGCGACGTGACGGCATGATGACGAACATAAATGACAGGTCCTAACATGAAATCATGACATACATATTATGCACAGCATGATTTGCTCCTTGCTGGCTGCTTCGCATTACATCAATTCCCACAGTGCGTGGGATCTGCCAGTTTTTTTTTTCTTAGAGTGTAGTGCGCAAAATAGCGCTGGATTGCTAAGATAGTTAAGGGACTATTTGCTGTGCTCACACAGCCCTGGTTGGACGAGAGAGCTCTACCTTTAGCTGCACTGCCAACAGCTTGTGAAACGGAGTATGAACTATATTTGATTTAGATATGATTGAATCATCGCTGCGGCGAAATAATAAGAAAGGTTTTTAGCGTGTACTGAAGGGGTGCAAAAATACCGAGTTAGGGGACGACGGTGTCGACAATTTGTGACGTTTCGTGCAACCGCAGCCATGGACACGTTTGTTTTCGCCTAGTGTTTATGAGGAAAAAAATTATGAAAAAGGCCACTACTTCGTAATCATTTCACTACAAGACATTTACACAAGAAGTAGAATGCACGATGTTTCTGCTATAACAACTTTGTGCTTGCCTGGTTCATCTTGACCCCGCTAGACGGCGCCACCTATCCAATATGTCGGGGCCTTAGGCCTCTCACGTTTACAGCTTCGGTATTCTATAGTCGGTGACAGCCTAAGAATAAATATAAGCTCCGCCCACGAGGCCGCATTGCTCATATTTTGCATGCCTCCGCGCTACAAACGAAGTAGTTCCTTAAGACTGGCAATAATTTTCACGCAGACAAACAACATTTTCCAATACTGCACTGATATTGAAATAGAGAAAGCAAAGCTAGATGAAAGAAATTGTGAACGCACGGCGTTCAGCGTCAGCTTAACAATATATCTGTTGGTTAAATCGCACCCCCCCGCCGCGGTCATCTCAGAGTCTACGAAAAAGTAATGTACGTGCGTCTCAAAGGCTACGTTTCTGCGCAGCGCCTATTATGGTATTAAAACAGAGAATGCTACTTTTAACCTATAATTAATATAACGGAACCATTTATTGACGGTTTCACAAAACGACACAAGGACATTAATTAAATGTAATAAGGTTGTTCGCAATCTTTTTCTTTTTACAAAAATTTCACCGCCAGTTTTCTTCATTGTCTGCAGTAACTATGGTAACAACGACTCAAAGCGAAGAATAGCGGAGTGTTCTGAGATTCTGAGGGGAAACATCGCAAAAACGGGAAGAAGTTGTTTATTAGCGCTTGTGTTGTGTGATCATTTTTCCTTCGTCCCGTTTTTGCGCTGTTTCCCCTCAGTATCATGTACCAACTGGCCCTTCAAGACACCCTTCTGCAGTTCTGAGATTGCCTTCGTGAATTTCGATTCTTGTGTTGCCGTGAATACCATACTTTGCGTCTGGAGTTGCCGCGGTTGTCATCGTGTTTGATGTAAACGACAAGGCTTCATTTGACGTCGCTTCAACTAAATAAAAGCGCGTAGCGCTCACGGTGCTTAACTGTGCGGGTCATTGGATACGCTGCCGTTAAGCTCAGGCCAAGACGATGTGCAGCCGTCAGCACCTTTAACTCGAACGCTCCGATGCGTGTCCTCGGCTCGCTTGGACTGAGGTCAGCGCCGCCAAGCGTTGAAAATGATATGCTTGCTGCAGTTAACGATAGATGGAGCGCGCGTCGGTTTCACTAGTAAATTTCTGTTTCCAGTCTGCCTGACCGGCGGGTCGAATGCACACACTTGGCATCCCGTTTTCGCGACGTTTCGCTCGTGGCTACGTTATCGCGCGCGCCCGTGGCGTTCGTTGTTAATATAGTTATCTCAACAATGAACCATTGCGTGCGACAGCTTACGCACCTTTCGAGTTTGAATTCCCAGCTGCTGCTCAAAAGAAATCACATGTATAAAAAGCAGAGCAAACGCACGTTCATGGCGTTTGTAAAAGTTGCAGAATAAATAAATCTGAAATGCGGTGGCGTTGCTCATGTTCTGATTCATTAATTTTCAGATAGCGTGAATTGAACTGTTCTCGCAATTTAGAGTGTGCCTTCCTGTTCGGTTCACGCTGCACGGTAGTTGTGGTCTTGGAGCGCAAGATTTGTGCGTGTAATAATATCTGGGGTTTAACGTCCCAGACCACAATTTGATGATGAGGGGCGCAGTAGTTCAGGGCTCCTGAAATTTCGGCCACCTTGGGTTCTTTAACGTGCACCTAAACCTAAGTACACAGGCCTAAACATTTGATTTGTGCGTGTTCTGAGCAAGGAAGACGCGTGGCTACAACGCAAAGAAAGCAATTTCAGTGCATAGTTAAAAGCACGAATTGTCATCCACGCGTCTTCCTTGCTCAGAACACGCACAAACATTGCGCTCCAAGACCACATCTTTCCCTGCAGCGTGAACCGAACAGGAAGGCACACTCTAAATTGCGAGAACAGTTCAATTCACGCTGTCTGAAAATTAATGAATCCGAACATGATCAACGCCACCTCATTTCAGATTTATTTATTGTGCAACTTTTACAAACGCCATGAACGTCCGTTTGCTCTGCTTTTTATACATGTGATTTCTTTTGAGCAGCAGCTGCGAATTAAAACTCGAAAGGTGCGTAAGCTGTCGCACGCAATGGTTCATTGTCGAGATAAGTATACGAGAACGAACGCCATGGGCGCGCGCGATAACGTAGCCACGAGCGAAACGTGGCGAAAACTTGATGCCAAGTGAGTGCATTCGACCCGCCGGCCAGGCAGACTGGAAACAGAAATTTACCAGCGAAACCGACGCGCGCTCCATCTATCGCTAACTGGAGTAAGCATATCATTTTCAACCCTTGGCGGCGCTGACCTCAGTCCAAGCGAGCCGAGGCCACGCGTCGGAGCGTTCGAGTTAAAGGTGCTGACGGCTGTACGCGGCTAAAGTGGCAGTGACTAAAAGATTTACGTGAGATTGTTTCTGGCTTCGACCACTTGCTTTGGCGCTGCCACGACTCCTTCAGCCCTTGAAGATTCAACTTTTTTATTTATTTATTATTTATTTATTACATACCTGCATCGCCCCAGTGGGCATTACAGCAGGGGGGCCCAGTTTTAATGGAAGGGGGCCCCTACCTTCTATGTATGTGAGTCTCTGCGCAAAGGTATATATATATATATATATATATATATATATATATATATATAATCTTGCCTTGCGAAGAGGCTGTCGGCTGTCTTCAATTGCCGTAAGACAAACAGGAAAAGGATATACGCTTCTAAAAGAAACAGTTTATTTGTCAACGTGTCAATCGGAAACCGATCTTTATCAAGGCACAATTTACGAAGCTTCGATGCGCTTTTATACCATCGTCCTCCAAGCAGGGAGATAAAGAAAAAGGAGAAGGACACAGAAAATTAAAAATAGAAAATGTAAAGATGAAAAATTGAGCAGCCAAAAGACCGTACAAAAAGACGTGCATCACAGGAAGGGTAAGCATTTGAAAGAAAGGTCTACGGACTATAAGCTTCACGAGAGTTCACTGCAGTTTAAGATAAACAAATTTTCAATGCGTAATATATGCACACAATGCACACAAAATACAGAAAGCGCACGTTAGACAAAAGCAGAATTCCAAAATATGATATCGTGAAGTATCAGGCCAACGCCATTATAAACAAAAGCTTTTTCTTTTTTTTTTTTACTCCATGATAGTTTTAGCCGCGTCACTTCAGTTGCACTCGCGATCCATGCAATCGAAAATTCCTGCGTCACAGCGGTATTATGTAGCGTGCATCCCTTCGCTGTTTGTAGACAACGATTACCTCACACGGCGTTTTTCATGCAAGGCGTTCGTGCATCGAGCGTGAGAAGACTTACGCGACGGGCACTTCGGCCTTAGACATCATTCTGGGCTGGTGACACACGTCACATAATCACACATGCACCGGATGACCACAATTATCTCCTTATAATGCACACGCCACAGCATGTTCTCTGTACCTGGTTTGTTTACTTTCGCACTGTGTTGCGCTAACCGGTTATGATGGTTGCTCTCTTTCGCTTCGTCCGCACATACGCCATTCATAGCGACGCACAGCACCGCGTATTGCGCAGTTGATCACCAAGATTCCCACGTTGCGAGCTCCACGTAACACACACACGCACGCACATGTGGCAACGCTAATGCTATGGCTTTTGCAGACGGTATTCGAGCACAGACGCGCACATTCCGACTTCACCTCACTGCACACGAATGAACGCGACAATCGCCGATATGGTGACACTCAGGTGATATGCTTGGTCAGCGCTGGCTTGGTGCATCCGAGCGATGGAAGGCACGCACGCCGTGATGCAACTTGACGCTGCCGAAACGACGGAACGCGATGGAGCGTCCGAGCTGCAAGCTGCCGCTTCGGTGCACTTCAAACGCGGCACAGTCACAAGCTTCTACTGCATCGAATGACGACCGACGACGATGATGCTACGTACGTGCGGATAACACTAGGAAATAGCTTCTTCTGGTAGAAAGAGACACCACAAAAAATTCGAATTAAGTGCTCACGATCTCGGTGCAGCGATACCTCGCCTCTCGTCGCGAACGGCGCCATGTTGCATTTTTCATTGGTTCGTCTTAATCGTTACGTCATGGTAAAGAGCGGCCGTAGTTGGACGCGCATGATACAAATGAACAGCGGTATAGTTTACTTTTTATTCTTAGCTTGTCACCGACTATAGGTCACTCAAGCTTCGTTAAGCCGGCTGAAACAAGCTGATCGCAATTCGCATTTGCACTTTAGCTTATTTTATCTCGGGGGCAGGAGTCTGCGGAACGCGAATATCGCGCGTAGCCACGAACGAAGGTGGATTTCCGAGGTAGAGCCGTAAACGTAAAGCCTATCTGGCGAGTAGTTTACGATGAACTACTTCTTGCGCAAAATTTCTAAGACAACGGACTAGACCTGTGCGCCGGTCCTAAAATCGCCGGCGGTGGCGCGCCGGTGTTTGCACCTCCGGCGGCGGCGCGTCGACGGCGCGTCAACGGCGCGGGGTTCATCAGATCGGCGGCGGCGCGGCGCGCGGGGGGTGGGGGGGTATTCAGGAGTTGGTCGGGCGAGAAATTGGACCCTCCAATTTTGAGAAGAAAAAAAAAAGCGTTTCCTCAAAAGCTCGAAGCAGTGAATGCGATAGCAACATGTCGTAATGTTATAGCGAACTAAGGCTAGTAGCTAACTATTTTTCATCCGATCTCTTGAAACTGCCAAATGCTGGTGTTAGGAAATGCGGCCGGTTCAAGCGAAAGAAGCGGTTTTCGTGAAGTTTGTCGTATCAGTGCTCGCAGCACGAAGCGGTGACATCACAGCGCGTAGAAGAGTATGCGAGCCGTTTTTTGATCCCTGCCGAGTTAGCGCGCTCGCCAGCGCATCATGACCTCGCCCTAATAGTCAAAGTTCACAGTTCCGGCTCCAGCCACGGAGCCCCTTTACTCCGGCGCCCCTTCATACTCCTTGGTCCAGCGAAAGACAGACAAGGCGCTTGCTGTCTGGTTGAGGAGCAATCGACGGCAGGCCTCGCACGCGGAATGATGTTATCGCACGCGCCCTCCGTGCGACGGAGATGAGCAGCTTTAATTTATGCTTCAGCCGCATTCCTGGCTAGCGCTCGCGAGCTTTTACTAGCGAGTACAGCATACAATGTATGTACAAAAGTTAATGACTTGGACTTTATACGCAACATGACAGCGACGATGAAAACCTGTAGGGCGTGTCCATATCATTTTTATTGCAATAAAAATATACTAAAGCTGTGGAAGCAGGCTGGCTTTCTTTCTTTTTTTTTTGAGAGCTGCGTCGTGTAAAGAGTTCGTCTGTTGGAAGAATAAAATAATCCGTCACTTCTTCCATTGGTTTCGTTCTCCCTTTCACCACAATTATTACAGGCGATGTCTCCTCGACACTTATTTCTTCATAAAGCACGTGTACAATGTTAGCGCTGAGAGTTGTGCCTATCAGAATATTGAGCTTGCCGGCTACACGCTGTTATTTGCGCTCGCGCAATCGCAAACTCCCAAAATGGGGCGAAATCAGTTCATCGCGTACGATAATCTTGCGAGGAGAGGAAGAATAGGTGGGCGAATGCATGGCAAAGCAGGGTAGGGAGATAATGTACAACTGACATTTCTCTAGAGACCAGTCGAGACTATGTGCCCTAATTATGTCATGTGAATCACCATTCTGGCGTCACGAAAAGCGCCAAAAAAGTCAGAGTTTCGACACAAGGGCGAAGCAATGAATGCGATAGCAAGAAATTGGAATGTCACACGAAGAACGACAAGCAGCTCAATAATTGCAGCTTCCCGCTGAAGCACGAAGACGGACGCTCGAAGAAGACGCTCAGGTATACACAGGACAAGCGTGAACTGAGAATTATCACAGTTGTTACGCCTTTGTGTTCGAACAACAGGCTGAAAGAAGAAGAACTTTATTAAGGGCGAGGGTGGCGATGCGGGCTTGCTGGTCTGTCATACTTCTTGGATGTGGGCGCTAGAAGACGAGGACGAAGGGAAGAAGGACACACACACTGGCGCTACTGACAACAAATAAAGTTTTTTTCCATTACCAAGCCGACAGTTATACCTGTTTTCGCACACGACAATCACGTGGCTACTTGCGGAAAACATGAAACATTGAACAACATGAAAAATATGAAAAAGCAACAATGCAATCAACAACATGATGTGGCTGGAACCTTGATACTACAGAAATATTGAACGCTTCTAGATAGCCGGTAACAAAGAAAATGTAGCGGTTCCTTACATTCATCAAGTTTCCCATAACCTTAAGAAAATTGCAGGCAGATCTAACACTCGTGTTCTGTTTTCCGCACCATTAAAATTGGGTAACTTGTGCAAGAAAACTAATCCCGATAAGAAGATTAGTGTTGTATGCCCGAAGAAGCACACTAAACCGTTTATTCCCTGAAGAACGTGCGTCATTTACCGGATTCCTTTGTCATGTGGCCGAGTTTACATAGGGCAGACCGGCCGCTGCATTAATGATAGGCTCAGAGAGCACAGCAACAAAGTGGGCAAATCGCCGCCTGATGGGTTTTTGGCGCTACATTGCCTTAAATGCACGTGCCAACCCAATTTTGATAAGACGGTTATAGTAGGCAAGAGTAAGTCTGAAATCACTAGATTGGTAATCGAAGCTGAGCAGGGGCGCTATGCAGGATGGCCCGAGCTTGGCGAAACTCGGGATCTTTCCGAGTTCTGGCGACACCCCCTTTTGAACGAGCCAACAGTACGAAAAGGTCAGATCCACCCTGCAGCGCGCGCTGCGTTCCATTGGTTACGATGGAACGCGGCGCCACGTCAAGGACTGTCGACAAAATTGGGCGGTGTTTTCAAACCAGAGGCATCTTCTTTCATTTGTTTGTCGTTCCACTGAGTGCAGAAGTGCACCCATACAATAAAAGTGCCAGAAAGGTTTACTGATTATATTTTTTAAAGGCAGGGGCTGTTTAAATTCGTTTTGAAGCTTTTAATGTCTGTACTAAGTATCCTTAGAATAATTAGCACGGTGGCCTCTGAGATTAGTTTCGGCCGAGCACCTTACAATATCACGACCGTAGCTAAACCCGAGGCCACGTGTACTATCATCATGGTCGGCCTGCACATTCTGCACATTCTTGTGCGTTGCTCGACTGGCGCGCGCCCTCTTCATCCCTTCATGGTGTGCATGCTCGCTGCCCGAGGACGTGCGCCCGGCTGATTAGCTAAGTGGCTGGGCGGTACACCTAGCTAAATAAGTCAAGAGCTGCTATGACCAATCTAATTAAGCCAAGGCATGCTAAGACCGAGCTAATGAAGCCATACCTTACTAAGACCATGATAATGAAGCCATGTAAAGCTATGACCGTGTTGACTAATACCAGGCTAATTAACGTGACGTTAATTATAAGCACGCTAAGTAAAGTCATCCTAATTAGACCTTAATAATATGATGCTAATCATGATCATGTGAATTATGTTTATGTTAATGAGCTGCATACTAATCAAGACCATGCTAATTGCACCCGAGGTAAATACTGTCGTTTTAATTAAAACCTTACCAATCAGGACAAAATTGTTCAATATTATGTAAATAAGTCCTGCCTAATTAGTATAATCAAAATTAAGACGGAGCTGATGCGTTCTTCAAAGCGTATACCGAGCAGACTGAGTAGACGACCGACTTAAAACGCTGGAAGAAGCTAGGTGATCACAAGCTCCTCTATGGCTCCAGCCTTGCACAAGTACAGTGCAAGCTGACCAAATGATTTTATATGCAAAGAAGCTGCTGCTTAGCGTCACCGCATGAAACCTTGACAGCATGAAACCTTCACACCATGACAGTCACGAGTTGAACCGGGGCCTTCTCAGAGTCAACGAGTTTGTACCCGAGTTCACGCGTCAATCAGTTTGATTGACAGACGCCCGCGGCGAAGATCGGGTCCACCCACCGCGTTTGCGCTTGCCAAGGAGCAGTGCTCACGCCGCAACGCCAGCGAGCGGCATGATTCATCTATCAGCTTTATCGCACAGAATGTGCATACACGCACGAAGAAATAAAAGTTATATCATCACGTGGCTGCGATGTCTCGCATTCAATTTCACCGCGCTCACGACGTACCACTCACAGCCGCGTTGCCGCCATGATGCGAGCGCCCCTAGTGACAACCTGTCCGTATATTTATCCGCAATATTTGATAGAAGCGAAACGAGCTGCACAAGAGTGTAGCGTGTGCACCCTTGTTGCCTTCGAGAGTGGAAATTTCCATGTTGCTGGTGGAACGAAAGAACATGCCCGAAAGTGGAAGAACGCCCACGAACACGCCTGTGGGAGGCGCAATGCTGAGTTGGCAAAAAGATAGCACGACAATCACGCTGACGTCGCTGCACTGTTGAAATGTGGACTGAGTGGCGGCGCTGACGTGTTCGCACGCGGTGTTTCTTTGATTACCGCCGCAGATGCCCCACATGCGTTTTTGACGCCACGCTCGTTCATGTAGCCGTTTTTGTCAATGCTGCTATCACGCGCTCCGCTCTGTCTTTGTGCCATGACCGCCGCAGTGCGAGCTCGGAGCAAACCCGTGTGCCCGAGAAGTTCGGGCCATCCTGCATAGCACCCCAGATTGACTATTTCGGCGAAAGTTGTGTTAGCAAAACGTCACTGTCCCTCAGTAAAAAGGAATTAGACTACTTGCGCATGTGCTGAGGCCGTCTTGTTACCGGCTATCTAGAAGCGTTCAATATTTCTGTAGTATCAAGGTTCCAGCCACATCATGTTGTTGATTGCATTGTTGCTTTTTCATATTTTTCATGTTGTTCAATGTTTCATGTTTTCCGCAAGTAGCCACGTGATTGTCGCGTGCAAAAACAGGTATAACTGTCGGCTTGGTAATGGAAATAAACTTTATTTGTTGTCAGTAGCGCCAGTGTGTATGTCCTTCTTCCCTTCGTCCTCGTCTTCTAGCGCCCACATCCATGAAGTATTTATTAAGGGTTTGGGACAAGGGGTCATGAGCTCGATGGGTGGGGCCCCAAGTCCAGGGCTCCACTGGCTACTGCCGCCTGCCTGACGTGACCCAGGAGCGCAAGTTGTACCTCTGGGTCAGAGCTGGCGAGCTGTGCCTCCCATTGCTCGAAAGTATTAGAGAGCCTGTATTTACCTAAAAAGGTATCTAAATTTGGTGGTCGGTTTAGGCATCCCCACGATATGTGATATAGCGATGGCGAGCCGCTACACCACGGACAGGCGTGCCCATACAGCGTTGGAAAAATTTTATGTAATCTTTGCAGGTTGGGAAAGACCCCCGTTTGAATCCTGCGGAGGTCAATCGCGTCCTCCCCTTCTAATGATTTGTGGGGGGGTGCTATATTTTTGTCGCGGTGTCGACAACACAGAAGCCGATGCCCTTAGATATTTCTTCTGTTAAACTGCGGCGCGCGGAACGACCCCTCTGCGTCTCCTGCCACGCGGTGGAGCCAAACGCAAGGTGTGCGCGGTGTTCTTCTTTTAAAGACGATAGTCTTTCTTGGGATACCTAAACGGAGAAATTTTGGTCTGTCTGTTTGTCTGTTTGTCGGCACGTCGCACGATTCAGCTAGTTGGCCAAAGTTTAACCCCCTGCCTTACGACCTCCAATGTTGATCGAGCAGCATGTGTTCATACGGGTGAGCGTGGGCAATTAAAATCAAATATTACGCATACCTGAGGCACAACATCAATACCTTAGTACTATTCACAGTGTTCCTTTAAAACAAAATCTATAGATACGTAATTATAAAGATCATAGTGTTTATTACGCGGCGCTGAAAACGCGGCGCTGAAAATGCGCCGCTGTGTACAAGACAAGTCTCCGCCCAGTGATTTAACTTCGACGCGTCGTGCTGCCACCTAGCAGCAGCATAGTTCAACACAAGCCGATGTTCCCCGATAGCGCTGTAGATGGCGTCCTCTTCTGTTTCATCAATGCCAGCCAGATGCGGCTGATTCATCGTAGAAGAGCGCTGTCTCAGGCAAGGCAAAACATATATGGCCGCTTGATGAAATACGACCCACTCTACAAGACATGATCAGAGAACGCAGAGAAAAGACCGACGACCAAATTTCAGCGGAGAAACGCCGGCGTCCGTCTAAGCGTGCCCGGAAAACGTCCGAAAAACGAGCCCAGCGGCTAGCCCAGCTATTAAATTGTGGTACTCATGCCGCTCATGCAGTGCAGTCGGCACAAGACTATCGTCTTTCGACGACATTTGCAGCGAAGCACGCAGATACGCGGCGAATTTTTTTTCTTCCTTCGTTCCACATCACGAGTGGGTACAGAAAGGGGCCCCTTTTTTGTGCGCGTCTCAAGGGCAGTTGTCAAACTGAAAGAAAATGCAGGAGCGTTGCGTGATAGAAAACACGCCCAAGCTCCTCCGAGATCTGCATACCGCCAGCGGTAAATGGTGTCTATAAATAGCTTCCCGTCAGAATGCCGGCGCATGCACGGTGCGTGGCTGAGTGGTCTTACGCAGCGCGCTGCTGAGCGAGAGAACGCTGGTTCGAATCCCCGGTCGCGTACATTGGTCTTCTGATTTATTAAATGCGAAGCATTTCTTAGCGAACTTCGGCGACTTTGAGCGTATCTATCTATCTATCTATCTATCTATCTATCTATCTATCTATCTATCTATCTATCTATCTATCTATCTATCTATCTATCTATCTATCTATCTATCTATCTATCTATCTATCTATCTATCTATCTATCTATCTATCTATCTATCTATCTATCTATCTATCTATCTATCTAGCCGCCTACGACTTTGTGCTCTCCTGGCCGTATCGTTAATGGGATTTATACCAAATTTCGTATGGCATAACATGACTGTATGACGAACATAAATGGCTGGTCATATCATGAAAATCATGAATAACTTGTCATGAAAAGTATGATTTACATGCCACGCTCATGGCGTGCTCGCGGCCGTTTCGTTAGCTTGAGATACACCAAATTTGCTATTGAGTGACATGACTGTATGACGAACATAAATGACTAGTGGTAATATGAAAATCATGACATGTCATGAGCGACATGACTTGCATTCCACGCTCACGGCGCGATCGCGGCCGTTTCGTTAGCTTGATATACACCAAATTTGGTATTGAGTGACATGGCTATATAACGAACATAAGTGGCAGGTGGTAACATGAAAATTTTTGCATGCATGTCATCTACAATGCCATTTACATGCCACGCTCATGGTGCGCTTGCGTCCAGTTCGCTAGCTTGACATACACCAAAATTGGTATATCGCGACGTGACTGTATGACGAACACAAATGACCGGTCGTAACATGTAAAACATGACATGCAAATTATGTAAAGCATGATTTGCTCATTCCTGGCTGCTTCGCATTACATCGATTCCCACAGTGCGTGGGATCTGCCGGCTTTTTTTTCTTTGTGCTTTTTTATATATATACATACATATGCATATCCTGGCAATGACGGCGACGGCAAAAATCAGCCGAGAGTGTCCATATAATTGTTATCGCAATAGCAAAAAAAAAAAGAATAAGAAAGGCCAAGAGAGAATAACGAGCTCGATGTTGTATTCTCAGAGGTTGTTTTGGGGCACTTAAAAAGACTGAGTGTGCACACATGGACACAAGAGAGTAGTCAAGACACTGCAAACGCCGCTAACTGAAAAATTGTACAGCGGCGGAAAAGGAAGTACACAAAAAAATTAAGGTAGCATCGCACTATTGGTGTCAAACCTGAAGGAAGTGCGGAGCTGGGCAGCACTCTTTGTTTCTCTTCGGTTTTCTCTTTCTTTCCCCTCTCTCTTTTTCTCTGTTTCTGTTTTTTTTTCCGTGTTTTATTCTCTCTTTATTTCTGATTATTTCTTCCCCTCTCTTCATCTATTTCTTTCGTTTTCTTGCTCTTTCTATTTTTCGTCCTATTTTTTCCTTTCTTTCTCTCTGTTTCTATTTTTTGCTTGCTTCCTCTTTTTTCCTATTTTAACACGTGGTTTTGCCTGTGTTACGCCAAACGACGACAGCATAAGACAACTTGCGACAGCCGGGGCCCTTAACGTGCTCCGCACATAATATTATCAAGGCGCTCGAAGACCAAGAGGAAGAAGACTTCTCCTTTAGGCGCGAACGCGCGCTCAATATCATACAGATACGTATGCAATAAGTGGGTTTTGCGTGCGTTTCGCCAAGGCACGACAGTATACGATGAGAGCGTACGATGACCGCATGCAACAACCCGGGCCCCTAAAGTGACTTAAAATATTTATTTGCGCATTCCTAGGCAAGAGGCGATACCGATCAGTCAGTTGCGCGTGACGGTCTACGTGAGAGATAACTGGTTACTCTCTTGACTTCACTCTTGTGTCTGTGTTTTCACGTCGTGTCGTTTTAACATGTATACCTACCAAAAAGCTCACCGATCAATTATTCTAAGTTTTTCTTTCCCTTAACTTCTCTATTTATCGACTTACTCGAGCAAAAACGAAAAGGAAAACGTGCATTAACCCATCGATATATATTACTTATCTATTTTGTTTATCTATGCAAAATGTAGTAAGTCCAAAACTCCACGAATATGCTATCCAGCTAATTGGGTCGTCGCGTTTTAAGGCTGGAGGGCGCCCCAGCGTTGAGGTCAGGCAATACTCTTGACGCTTCTGGAGGAGATAAAAAGACAACTTCCGGGGAGCGATTCTCGATGTGTCCATCTGAAGATGTCCACAGTCCATTTCGGCACAGCGCATTCAGTTACTCGAAAAAGTGGTGAGCCGTGATGTTTGCTCTTGACCACCTCGATGCACCGAACCCGCCAGCACATTTCCAGCGTAAAAAGGAAGTGGACGAAATGTACCAAAACATGAACTTTACCAGTCTTAACTTGCATATGAATGTGTCCCAGATGTTTGAGAACGATGCAGGAAATGCGTACCGACCTTCACAGGTGCGTTAGAAGGGCGGCCGCATTAAGCCTTATTCAATAGCTTACGCGATCAGAATTTATGCACGGTCTCCAACATGTACGCCCAACAGCGGGTGTCTGGGCGCTGCGTCCGTTGCGTTGAAGCACATTTTGTCCCTCTCATTATTGTCTAGAGTTGTGAAAGCTTCGTGATATCAAAATGACGTTGCGGAAGAAGAACCGGAAACAAGGGGCGCTCTGGTTGCCGAACTCCTGCCAATGAGCTTGCGGCCGAAATGCACAGTCCACTAGGGGGGACACATCGAGAATAACTCCGCAACCATAAAAATATGAAACGGAGCGCGCTGGGAACTGTGACCAGAGCATGGAGCACGAGGGGGGAGCGGTGTCGAAAGAGGTTGGTTTGTGGACGCTGGGCGCGCGCGCTCGTGAATTTTCGTTTTTTTTTCTTCCCATGAGCTCACCAAGAAAGAGGAAACGAAACAAGGGCATGGCGGGAATCGTTACACGAGCCCAAAGAGATGGTGGCTTCAAAGGAGGTTGGCTTATAGATGCTAGGCGCACTCTGTCCTACTTTTTTTTTCTTCTATGGTTGAAGAAGGTCTGTGGCATTCCGTTCCTCCAATTTGAGTAGAGAGTTAGGAAAAGATCGTGACGTCAAAATGACGTTCAAGAGGAAGAACCGGAAAGAGAGCGCGCGTTGCTGGCCGAGCTCCCGCCAGTCAGCGGTGGCTGAAATGGAGACTCCATTACATGCACACACCGAGAAAAGCACCCCCGGCGAAGTCATGTATTTTATGTCCAGATTCCCCGTTCGGGTTAAAATAAAAGACTAATGGCGGCGCGCCGCAATTATTGCGCGGCGGCGGCGGCGTGGCCACTCTCGAAACTTTGGCGGCGGCGCACAGCTCTACAACGGACAAAACAGACACGGACGGGCGCATACTTCCAACTGAATTTATTATCGAAATGTGACATATATATACATAAGTATGACAAAACAAATGCACCAATGGCACAGGTGCGCAGTGTGTCAGAAGAGTTGTTGAAGAAGTAGTTGATCATGGAGTACCAGCTAGCTCGAACCCACACCTTGTTGAGTAGTTTACTTTCCGTAAAAAGTCTACGTTCCGTAAAGGCCCGCGCATGCGCAGATTTCTACCTGTATCCGGTAACACGGTAACGTAAAGAAGTATACGTAAAAGCTAAAAGCACCTAACGGCTATGTAAATGACTTCGAATTTCGCATCAGCGTGTCTAAAAATAAAACGCTAAATACTACCCGTCTCGTATAGTACGCGCCAAGTAGAGCAATGTGCGCCCAGTTTGTACAAGTGCTAATGAGCTAGAGAGGGTAAATGTGCGAAATTTGGGCCTTATAATTTAATCAATTAGTTTCTTTCTCATTTTGCGCGCATGAAACTCCAAAAGAGCGAGCTCACGCGCTTCACTGAAACACGCGATGAGGGAGTGAGTGAGTGAGTACAACTTTTATTAAAGTCCATTGCAGACGCTGAGGTTGCCCCGCGCCGCCCGGCTACTCCCACGTGGGGACCGGCAGGTCTAGCCTAACGGCCCTGTCGCGGGCGCACTGGACGGCCAGGAGTTGGTCCTGAAGGTCTGGGCTGCGCAGAAGCGCATCCCACTTGGTCTTGGTGTAAGTCGGGCCGAGCGACCCGCACTCCTAAAGCATGTGTACTAATGTAGCGAGCTGCCCGCAAGCGGTACAGGCGGCGTCGTGCAATTTGTGCGGATTAATTTCATTTAGGTATGCTAACGACGGATACGAATTTGTTTGAAGTAAGCGCAACGAGACTGCCTGTGCTCGATTGAGTTTTGAATGTGGAATCGGGAAAGCCCGCCTCGCCACGTAGTATAATACTTGGTAATCTCGTTGTGTGTGGTTGGAGTGTCTTTATGTCCTGCGTCGTCGGCGCTGGAGCCGTCGCCCATGTCGAGAGCAGCGCGGTCGGTGAGCGCGCGCGCTGCTTTGTGGGCCGGCTCGTTCGGGTTCAGGGCAACGCCCTTTACTGAGCAGATATGCGCGGGAAACCAATATATGGTGTGAGGGACAATCCTATCTCTGGTCGAGCTGTTCAAGATCCTGGCGGCCTGTGCTGATATGCGGCCCTTTTGGAAGGCTCTGACTGCGGCTTTTGAGTCGTTGTACACCTCTTCACACCGACCATTTAGTAGAGCGAGTGCGATGGCCACTTGTTGGCCACCTGCGGGTTCGTTGTGCGTACCGTGGCGCAGTTCGTAGTCGAGCCGGTCTGGTCCACGACCACCACTGCGAACTTCTTGCCACCTCGATATGCTGCAGCGTCGACGAAACTGGCATTTGTAGCACGTTTTCCCAGTTGCTTCAGTAGAGCCGTCGCCCTAGCCCGACGACGTCCCTCGTTGTGTACAGGGTGAGTGTTGCAGGGGATTGGGGCAACAGTGACGTTTTCTTGTACGTACTTCGATATACGCGCGCTATTTTTTTCCACCTGCATAGGGTTGAAACCCAGGTCGTCAAGTATGCGCCGACCGGCCGTCGTGGTGGACAATCTAGCCAGCTGCGAGCGTTGCTGCGCTTCCGCTATCTCGGCAGCAGAGTTGTGCACACCGAGCGCGAGTATGTTCTCGGTGTGTGTGCGTACGGGAAGTCCCAATGCTTTCTTGAATATCTTCCTGATAATAACGTCGAGCTTGTCCCACTCCGACTTAAGCCAGTTGTGCATGGCAACGGTGTAGGTAAAGTGGCAGAGCACAAACGCATTGATGAGCCTTAACAAATTGTCCTCCTTGAGGCCTCTGTGTCTCCCGGAAATCCTTTTGACGAGTCGAAAAGCGTTATCCAGTCTTGGCGACGATCTTCCGCAGAGCGGTGCCGTTGCCGCCCTTCGCTTCAATAAACATGCCGAGGATCCTGATGCTGTCTACCCTCTGGATTTCCTCCCCGTCACTGGTCTAAATGTGTATATCACTTTCTTCGACAGGTTTCCATCCCTTGGGTCAGCCGCCCCGTTCCTTTCTGTAGAGCAGGAGCTCTGACTTGGCGGGTGAGCATCTGAGTCCCGTCGGGCCAAGCCCGTAGCCAGAAATTTTTTTCGGGGGGGGGGGGGGGAGGGCACCTGTTGGAAACTTTGAAAACCACCTATTTTTATTATTTATTCTCAGTAAAGCACCCCCCTCCATCCGAATCAGGCGCAGGTACGATTCCACCTCGACGACTGCTTCTTGAATGACATCTTGCACCCGGCCTTCGCTGCCGCCGACGCACCAGATCGTGATGTCGTCGGCGTAGATGGTATGCTTGATGCCGTCCACGCTAGCCAGTCTTTTGGACAGTCCAATCATGCAGAAATTGAAGAGCACCGTAGAAATCACAGATCCCTGAGGCGTGCGTGCCTCGATGTCCGAGCGATACGTCTTCAGCAAAGAAGTTCCCGATGCGCAGCCTTGCTTTTCTGCCAGACAGGAAGGACCTGATGTAGTTGTATAGCCTGGGCCCAAGCTCGAGGTTCGCCACCGTCTCCAGGATGGATCCGTGCCTTGATGTTGTCAAAGGCCTTCTCCAGGTCTAGGCCAAGAAGAGCCTTTGTATCTCTGGAGTAACCATCAATGACTTGGTGCTTAATGAGCATCATTGCATCCTGCGTTGAAAGGCCGGCACGAAAACCGATCATATTATGCGTATAAATGTCATTTCCCTCCAGGTAGTCGTTAAGTCTGTTGAGAATCGCGTGCTCTGCCACCTTACCCACGCAGGACGTGAGGGATATGGGGCGAAGGTTCTCGACGCTAGGCGACTTTCCTGGCTTGGGGATCAGTACGGTGTCGGCTAGCTTCCATTCTTCAGGGACCTTACCCGTTTTCCATGCTTCGTTAATGAAAGTAGATAGGCGTTCTATGGATGCGTCGACGAGGTTTCTGAGGGCTCTGTTCGCGATCCCGTCCGGCCCTGGAGCCGACTTGCGGTTGAGCATTTGAATCACTCGCCTAATTTCGATCTCTGAAAAGTATTCGTCTAGTTCCCGTAGAGGGGGGGCCGCCATAGTCCGGGAACACGCCGTCTTCGCCCTCTTGTTCAACAGGTAGGTACTTGGATGCTAACCGGGCAACGAGTTCTTCTACTGCATGTTCTTTGGTGGCCTCATGTAGGGCACGGACTAGGGCGTGTAGGGCACGGGCTAGGAGGTGACTGCCGTCATAGAGAGGCAGCGAAGGTATGGAGAGGCAAGCACTGGACGCAACACCACGCGATCATAATGGCAGAATCCTGGTTTGAGCTAGTTGGTAATGGTTCATAACTGAGGAAACTTTTGGCGCAAATTGAACGAGGACACATAACACAAAGGAACAGGACGGGTGCCGACATACATGGCGTCGCTATGAACGCTTGCTGCAAGTTGCACAGCCAGTTCAGAATCAGTCAATGTATTCAGCGGTTGAGTGGTTGCAGCAAACTTAAGAAGGACGAAGGAGACATATTACGTGCAACAACATGGGAGACTACCAACTCGCCCTGACGCAAGCTATTCTAGCTGAGCGGTGTTCAAACATATATACAGCCGAACTTGTTGAGAATCTGGGCTAACGGTACGCACAGGGCCGCAACAATTTTTTGTGTGTTGAGAGACATTTGATTTGTTTAGATGTGAAGACAATGCCGCAGCGTACCTTATGCTAGTGGAGTAGTCACACTGGGAACAGCAGTGAATGCCCCGCAGTTTCTCTGGATGACGGAGGCGATGGTGCTTTGCGAGGCTCAGTTCGGAAGAGAAGCAGTCTCCGCATTTTGCGCATGGGTGAACCTCACGTGGCCAGAGCGTATCTGCATTTGGAAAAAAGAAAAAAAAACGCTGAAGATTTTTAGCGACGTTTCGAGGGAAGCCGATACAGCGCTCGGTGATAGATTCCTTTTTCTTTTAAAGTTGTCAGCCATTTCAAAAAAAAAAACAAAAAAAAAACATGCGCTGCTCTATGGCATCAATATTCCCATGGCAAAGATTAGCTAGGTTTGTTGAAAGACGACCGAGGGTTTTGACGTGAACAACCCGTTGGCAGGAAGGCTCGTGAGTCACACCTGAACAACCCAACCCGGGAAGGGTACCCATATAAAAAAATAATATGGTATAACCGACCATAGTTTTTGCTTCGTTTTAGAACGTTTTCGCTCTTGCTACGTTATGTTGGTAGATGCCTGTTTCACGTTTAACTTAGTTTTTTTACAGTCCGGTCAATCAGTTAGGAAAAATCCTGAATTCAAGCTCGATTTCTAGACACCACAGCAGGTTTCTAGAAATTAGATCCTGTTGCCGTATCAACCAGCTCACTCGAAGCGCTTTAAATAGAGCATGCCAATCTGTGTATTCGGAACGCTTTAAAGAAATGCTGCGACCATAGGATCAATGTATTTGCACTTTTTTCTATTTTTTGCGCAAAATGTGCGTATTGCGACTGCGTGGTGCTGGATTGTATTTTTGTAACAGGCTGGGAAGCCTACTCAAGCTCTGCTGAGCTTTTTCTTGCCATGCCCTCTGCTCTGTGAAGTGCTAAAATAGATGAAAATGAAATAAGTCTCGTGGATTAAGCGGGAAAGTTATCAGCTGCAGGGTATCCGCAGTCGGCACACGTGGAGCTAAAAATGTGCCGGTTGGACAGTAACCGACATAATATGGCTATTGAACAGGCGAAAATTCGGCAGATTGTATGCCTTGTGGAATCTGCTTTTTTTGCGAAGCAGTCGGCGAGTACTTGTCTATGCTGCATTCTTCTGGCTTTGAGCCACGCGTTACGAGGGCAACCGACGTGTGTTTGTAAGTCTATAGTTGTATGCACATCGAGTCTTTACCAGGCACGTAAACTACACTGACGTTTAAAGCTTAACATGGTGTGATGTAACGTCAGCACTGACGTTAGAGCGCAGACAGTATTAGCACAACGAAGTGCACTTTACGGTTGGATGATGTGACTATTGTAACGCGGTGTGGCAGGGGTGTAGGTTTTTCTGGGGGGGGGGGGGGGGGGCACATTTTTGATTTTGAGTGGGGGCCGGGTACACGGATGTGGTCGAGTGCCATTTTGTGCAATATATGTCATGGCAAACAAGAAACAAATTGTAATGTTATACGAAGTGAGGCTGGCAGCTAATTCTTTTGGATCCGAACTCACGCAACTCTAGAAAACGCTGGTTTAAGAGAATGCGGCCGCTCCAGGACACTCTTCACAACACATTCTCTTCGCGTTGAGAGCGCAGCATGTAGAAGGGTATACCGGTCACCCGCTGTCGGCTGCCGAAATAGGGAGATAACGCGCGCGCCAGCGACGACCGCGCTCGTAAAATCCAAGGTTGCTCGAGGGAACCCCCCTCCCCCTCGCGTCTTTTCACGCTCGCGAACGACGGGCGAGGCCGGTCGGTCGAACAGTTGGGGGGATCTTATCGCATGCGCCTCGGAGCGATGGAGATGGGCCGGATCGTTTGATCTCCGCTTCAGCCGCGTTCATCACTCCCGCTCGCGCGCTATTACCCGCTGGTGGAACGTACGATGCGCAGGAGGCTCTTATCAATTTGGACTTCATACGCGACATGACGGCGGCGGTGGCGACGGCAACGGCGACGGCAACAACCCGTCTAGACTGTCCATATAATTGCTATCACAATCAAAACTTCGGGTGAGGGGGGGGGGGGGGGCACGCGCCCGGTGTGCCACCCCATGGGTAAGCCACTGTGGTGGGATATTGACTAAGGCAGCAGCCGGCGTGTTCAAGACTAAAGCTTTATTTGGCCAAACCTGTGCCCGGAAAATGAAGTCAAGTACAAGCGACTCACAGAGCAAACTGACAGCGGCGTGAACAGTCGTCGGCCGTCGATTAATCTACAAGCGGTATAGCGCGTCGGCTTTTATACTGTGCCATCGAAGATTTCAGCGTTATCGCTGGTGGCCGCGTCAGCTCTAGACATATTCGCGTCCCACACGCAATCTTACTAGAATGATCTCAAGTCTTTGCTGGTGAAACCCGAATGCATCAAAATAAAACACGCGTGGCAATATAATACGTAGCATTCATTAGCGTATTCCTCTGGGGTCGAGAAAAGCTGGAATATAGCTTGCTGACTTATTGGAATGCAAATGTAATGTTTATTAGATTGCTGTGGAAGCGGAGCCACCACCGCAACCACAACAGACGTTAACCCGACCAGACGCCTGTATCATAGGAGTTGCTTATGTAGGCTCCGTAATACGAGTACATATGCAATGTTTATTGCTTTGTTATAAAATTAGATAGGTAGTGCTACAGCCACAGTTGACGTCACACCGACATTACGCTTGCATAGGGTGTTTTTCCAAAGCAAATATGACCAGACAATCATAATCGCCAAACCCTTTTACCCTCCCATACCAGTCTTCATCTAGACACACAGTTGCCCACGTGTGCCACGTCTACCACGTCTACCACAGTTGTCCACGTCCACGTCTACCACGTGTGCACCCTGATGTAGGCAGCATGATAGATAGATAGATAGATAGATAGATAGATAGATAGATAGATAGATAGATAGATAGATAGACGCAGAATGACAGACAGACAGACAGACAGACAGATAGATAGATAGATAGATAGATAGATAGATAGATAGATAGATAGATAGATAGATAGATAGATAGATAGATAGATACAAACACTCAAAGCGGCTGCGGTTCCCTAAGAAACGGGTTGCATTTAAAAACAGGAGTAGCAGTAGCCCCTTATTTGTATAGAACGACCCCTAATCTAAAGAAAATGGCTAGTCGTGTGGACATTGGAGTGGTTATTTTAGTGCCGGAAAAACTGGGCAGGATATGTCACCTAACAGATACGCACCGTAAGGAAGCTGTCATATGCACCAAGAACCATCGTAACCCTCCTATGGATTGTGTAGAAGCGGTTTGTGAGGACTCGCTATCTTGTATAAGTCAATATATAGGCCAGATATATGAAGATGTCTTAACGATCGACTACGAGAACACAGGTTAAGTGTAACAAATAATAATAATTTCTGTCGTTGAATAATTCCCTAGGTCGTTCATGCCCCCATCAAGTCGCTTCAAGTTTCGCCCTTCAAGTGAACAGGTTGACAGGGGCTGGTTTTCCCAGAACAGTTCCGCAGGACTGGCAGAAGTAGTCCTACGCGAATCTTGGTCTCCACGAAAAGAAGCCTCCCCGCAAGTTGACAAGACAAAAGTTTCCGCCATCCTCTACCTGCACGGCGTCTCCTACCGGGTGAGAAAAGCGGCTGAGCGAGCGGGAGTAAGAGTGGTTTACTCGGCTCCCTCTGCAAGCGAGTGAGTGCGGCAAGTTCTGAGAAACCCGTTTGCCAGAAGAAATATGGAAGTCGCTTTGTTCCTTGCAAAACAGAAGTTGTGTACGAGATCCCGACGTCATGTGGAGGCCTAGAGGGGCCGGTGTGTTAATGACCACCCACGAGAACACGCGAGCAATCTTGGAACGAAGACAGGCTGCAATTTGGCGATTCATTGCGCTAGGTACGGGTGTAGCCCCCATTTTCAGCAGACGTGCATCGTTTGCAGTTGTCGAGATTCCCCAGCTCGAGAAACCTATGAAGCCTTCGAATTGCATAATGTGGGGTCAGCATGTGTCTGTGTACTCTCGGTAGCATTAGCAGACAAGGAGATTAGCTATCTGCACCGTTAAGTATATGCGACGTATAGGATAGGGCGCATGCGCTATTTCGATCCCCCTCCACCTCCTCTCATGTGAAGACGCGTATTTATTCGTGCTCGCACAAATAAACGCATGGCTGGTAGAAAATAAGCGCTTGGTCCCGTCTGTTTCTTTATGTGTCCTCGTCTTTTTCGCGATGTTTCGCACCGATACCGTCGTTTGTCTGCCCATTGTAAGGAAAGCGGTTGCGCACCAATGTTTGACTGATGCATTGTTCTGGAGAAACACGAAGATAAAGACATTCGGGAGATTATTTAAGCTGAAGCTATCTGTCGCAATAGCTACACGTGTGTTAGTGCCCCATCAATTGACCAAGAGACGGACTTTCTGGTTGGCAAATGAATGGACTGATGTGGTGCTACTGTGCGTAGATAAATAGTTGATGTTTCCTGGAAAGAAAGTTTTTGAAGTTAGCACAATGTGATGTCGTCTCTCTTGCGTCCTTGTCTGCTAACGCTGAATAAGTTTTCGAGTCCGAGCCCGCTTTAGTGTGCTTTACTTACTCCTTTCCTCGACAACCTCAACCTCGCTTCCCTTTCCCAACTCTAGTACGCAAGGCTTTAGTACTCGCCTATGCTTGGCTCATGGTAGGATTTCGTTCTCGCTATGCGCTTGCCCTCTAACCCTCACCCTCTCTTTTTTTTCTCGTTCACCTCCGTCCTTCTTACGCCCCTTACGTCATGCATTTATTGTCTTGCCACTCTACAGAATGGCTATGAGTTATTCTCTCCCTTGCACTTTCTTCGTAAGCCTCTTGGTCTCTGCTCCGTAGGCAAGTACCGGTAAAATGCAGCTGTTATATGCCTTCCTCTTGAGGGATAGTGGTAAACTACCACTCATGATTTGAGAATGCCTGTCGAATGTGCTCTACCCCATTATTGTCTTATTTCAGTCTCATGGTTCGTCTCCGCCGACACTACCTGTCCTAAGTAGACGTATTCCTTTACACGCTCTACTACAAGTGAAGCCAGAAGCTCGAGGGGGAGACAGAAAGGGAGGCGGGCAGATGAGGTTAAGAAATTTGCGGGTATAATGCGGCCGCCGCAAGCACAGGACCGAATTGATTGGCGGAACATAGGATAGGCCTCTGCCCTGCAGCGGGCGCCGTCAGGCTGATGATGATGATGTTGGCTCTCTCCCTTGATCCTCCCCATCACCGTCGCTTGCCGTTCCCGTTCACGTCTCTTCTCCTCCCCTTTGCCTGACCCATTCGTTGCCTTGACACTTCAATGTTGTATTATATATGCGCTAGTGGTGGCAATATGCTTTACTCTGCAGGAGTGCTCCTAACTGGGCTGGTCGGTACATGATTAAAACGTGAAGAAACAGCGCTGGGCGCGGGACGGTGAGAGTCAGTGTTCCACCAATTTATCTACATAACTGTGAAATCAGTTACTTGTCTAAAACGTGACAGCCTGTTTTGCCGACGCGTCTGATATGCTGACTTCCTGCCTCTCTTTGCGCATTGCGCAGTTTCTGTGTTTCTGATGTTCTTCTGCGCAATGCTTCTGCATATATTGCACATCCAGCAATAAACCAGTGGTTGTTAGTTCAGCGCTTTCGTCTGTCGTTCTGTCACCGTCCCGTGCCCAGCGCTTTTGTTACGTAATAATACTTTACTCTTGTAGCGCCCTCATTCGGGCGGCGTGCAAAACGGAGAGCGCGCAACCGCAAGTGAAGACAATAAAGACGGCGCTTGGCTGTGGCACGTGAAGCCACGGCTCATGTTCCTTGCTGGCGTCGATCATGGTTCAGGCGTGTCTTTCCTTCGCTCCTGTGGCATAAGCCTACAAGTGGTGACCTAGGACGAAGACAATGACTGACTCGAACGCACCCTCAACAGAGCAAGCCTCACGTCTTCAGGACGTCTCGGCGGTGCAACTGCGTCTCCCATCTTTCTGGTGACAGAACCCGCAAGTTTGGTTTCACCAGGTCGAGGCGCGATTCTCCCTGTACCGCATTGTCTCGGAAACGACACGCTACTACCACGTAGCCTCAGTCCTTCCTCCTGATATTGCCAGCGAGCTCTCCGACGTCCTCTCTAACCCCTCGGACACTACGCCATATCAACACCTTAAGACCAAGGTGCTGGAGCGATTTATGCCGTCGGAACGCGTCCGACTAAAGCAGCTCCTTGCAGAGGGGGGAATCTTGGCGACAGGCGCCCCTCCCAACTACTGCGCCGAATGCGACAGCTTCTTGGGGAACACGACGTCTCTGCGCACTCAGCGTTGCTTCGCGAGCTCTTACTCCAACGCCTTTCTCAGATTGGAGGGAAACAGCGCGAAAGACGAAGGACCAGGCAGAGAAGGACACAAACAACAGCGCCTTCTCTGCCTGGTCCTTCGTTTTTCGCGCTGTTTCCCTCCAATATGTCGTATCAACACGCCCAAGCAACCACTTTAACCTTTCTCAGCCAATCCGCCTCGTCCTCGCGGGGCCGGCGACGTCAACCTCGACCGCCTGGCAGAGCTCGCCGATCAGGTTCATGAAGCGACCTCCCCATCTGTCAACGCTGTCTTACCACCAGCAGACACAGCGATTTCGCGCCTTGAGGCCCGCATCGACGAACTCGCCGCCTCCATTGACGCACTCCGGAGCCCCCCTGCAGGAGACTCGTTCGCCTCGTTCCGGTCCTCGAGCTCTTCCACGCACACGAGATGCTCGGAGTCCCAGCCCTCCGCCTCTCTGCTGGTACCACCGGCGTTTCCGACACCGAGCCACGAAGTGCACACCTCCCTGTTCGTGGCCGGGAAACGCCCGCCGGGATCACTGACGGCGGCGTGTGATCTCACTTCTCGTCCCAGCCGCCTTTTCATGGTAACAGACCAGCTATCCGGCGCCAGGTTCCTTATAGATACGGGCGCGGAAATAAGCGTTGTGCCCCCGACTAAGGCTGATCGTTCGAAGTCACCTGGGCAGTCACTTCGCGCTGCCAACGCCTCATCTATAGCGACATACGGACTCCGATCTCTCACCCTCGACTTCGGCCTTCGCCGCATTTTCCGGTGGGTTTTCGTCATCGCAGACGTGGTTCAACCGATCATCGGCTCGGACTTCCCCTCATACTTCGATTTGGACGTCAGCGTGCGGCGCCGCCGCCTCATAGACGGTCAGACTCAAACCAAATCAAATCAAATCAAATTTTATTATTTCACAAGGCAGTGTACAAGATAAGGATATACAGAAAGAGGTCCCGTAGTATGAACTGAAATGGGACCTCCTATGCAATATAAACATAAATATTTGATTAGCAACGATCTCGGGAGTCCTGTCCGACATCGCTCCTATGGCCATCCGAATGCTGATACCCTCCTCACCGTTTGAAAAAAATCTTGGCGAGTTTCCCGGAGTTAACGAAAGCGTGCAACCTCACTCAGCCGCCTAAGAATACGGTGTCCACACCACATCGTCACCGTGGTCCACCAGCAGCCACTCGACCACGCCGCCTATTTAGGCACCGCCTAGCTATCGCCAAACGGGAGTTTGACCGCATGCTGCAGCTCGGCATTATAGGGCCGTCGTCAAGCGCTTGGGATTACCCGCTGCATTTGGTGCCAAAGCGTGATCCCGGTGATTGGCGTCCTTGTGGGGACTATCGAGTGTTGAACGCCAAGACTGTCTATAACAGCTATCCCCTACCTCACATCCAGGGTTTTACGTCGCGCCTCGACGGCTGCACGATTTTCAGCAAAGTGGACCTAGTAAAGGCGTACCACCAGATTCCTGTCGAGCCCGCCGACATACCTATGATCGCCATCACGACGCCCTTTGGGTTGTTTTAATACGTGCGGATGCCTTTTGGACTCCGCAATTCGGCTCAAACTTTCCAGCGGTTCATTTCGGAGGTCACAAGGGGCCTCCCTACTGTGTTTGCGTACCTTGACGATGTCCTCATCGCTAGCCGCACACCTGGAGATCATGAGCAGCATCTTCGTGCTCTATTCCAACGTCTACAGCAGTATGGCCTCGTTGTGAATGCCTCGAAGTGTATTTTCGGCGCATCTGAACTCGAGTTTTTGGGCCATCACATATCATCCAAAGGAATACGCCCTCTCCTGTCCCACGTTAAAGCAATCCAGGATTATCCTCGGCCTACAACACTGCGCCAGTTACGCCAATTCCTGGGGCTTGTGAATTTTTCCAGGCGCTTCATACCACACTGTGCCGAACTGCTTCGACCACTCACCGACCTTCTTCGGTCAACCGCCGGCCCGTCCTCTGCCATTCCGTGGCCGTCAGAGGCACAGACCGCCTTTGCTGCTGCCAAGCAAGCGGTCGCTAACGCCGTGATTCTTATTTATCCGCGCAGCAAGGCCCCTACTCGGTTGATGGTGGACGCATCCAGTGTGGCCGTTGGAGCCGTCTTACAGCAGTGCATTGACTCCGAGTGGAGACCCTTGTCGTTTTACTCTCGGAAGCTACTTCCTGCTGAGACCCACTACAGCGTCTTCGGCCGGGAGTTACTGGCCATCTACACTGCGATACAGCACTTTCGGCATTTTCTGGAAGGATGCTCATTTTACGTGCTGACTGATCATAAGCCACTGGCGTATGTTTTCCGCACAAACTCGTCCAAGTATGTGCCCCGTGAACTCCGCCATCTTGCTTATATATCGGAATTCACGACTGATATCCGACACGTGAAAGGCGCGGACAACACTGCCGCAGATGCCCTTTCTCGTATAGCCGCGGTTGACTCTCCATCTCCAACCATCGACTGGGCCTCATTCTCCTCCGCACAGCAGAATGATAGAGAGCTCGCCGCTTTTCGGGAGAACCCCCGTTCTCTCCGATTACGCCTGGTACCTCATCCATTGTCATCTGAGCCCTTGTGGTGCGATGTCTCGTCTGACCTTCCACGCCCATTTTGTTGCCGCTTCATTACGGCGCACCGTTTTCCACTCCTTACACGACATCTGTCACCCCGGCATTCGGGCTACTCAGCGTCTTCTCACCCAGCGCTATGTCTGGCCCGGAATCAACGGTGATGTGCGCGCTTGGACACGCGTGTGCCTGCCCTGCCAGATGACAAAGGTCTCGCGTCATACTAAGACGCCTCCCCAACCTTTCCTTCCACCGGGCCGTCGTTTCGGCCATGTTCATCTAGACATTGCGGGCCCTCTACCAGTGTCTCAGGGGTACCGTTATATACTGACCATGGTCGATCGGATGTGACGCTGGCCGGAAGCTGTTCCCATTCAAGATATCACCACCGAGACAGTTGCCCACGCTTTCATTTCTACGTGGGTATCTCACTTTGGCTGTCCTGGCTCTGTGACAACAGACCGTGGACGTCAATTCGAGTCCTCGCTGTTTACTTGCCTTAATCGCATCCTCGGAGCCAGGCATTGCCGCACCACTGCTTATCATCCCTGCGTCAACGGCGTGGTGGAACGCCTTCACCGACAACTGAAGACCGCCCTGACCACCCGCCTCAATAGAGCCACCTAGGTTGATGCCTTGCCACTGGTGCTCCTAGGTTTACGGGCTGTCATCCGGGTAGATCTACAGTTCTCAGCAGCAGAGCTGGTGTATGGCAGTTCTCTGCGGCTCCCTGGAGCTTTCTTTACGTCAACGCGCCTACCAGATCAGGCCACAACAATTCCTACAACGCCTCATGGACTGTGTTCAAGACCTCCGGCCCCCTCCACCCCGAACTTCCGACCACAAGACCATATTTGTCCACCCTGATCTGGCCACTTCAACGCACGTTTTCGTGCGCCACGACGCGGTCAGACCACCTTTGACACCAGCCTACGACGGACCATTCCGCGTCCTTAACCGCACCCCCCAAAACTGCCACTCTTCTTCAGAACGGCCGCGAAGAGACAGTCAGCTTGGACCGACTTAAGCCAGCGTACCTGGAGACCACCATAGAAAGCCTCTCATCTACGTCTGACCTCCCGTTGGACTACCAAAAACGGCATGTCACTTTCCGACTTCCAGTCTACACGGGGGGCCGTGTAGCGCCCTCATTCGGGCGGCGCGCAAAACGGAGAGCGTGCGACCGCAAGTGAAGAAAATAAAGACGGCGCTTGGCTGTGGCACGTGAAGCCACGGCTCATGTTCCTTGCTGGCGTCGATTATGGTTCAGGCGTGTCTTTCCTTCGCTCCTGTGGCATAAGCCTACACTCTCTTTTGTTCCTCCTCAACTGCGCCCTCGCTTCCCATTCGTGTTCATCCTCTCCCTTCTCTCCTGTTCACCCTCCTCTCCCTGACTTCCATTACCTTAAACTATGCTAGGCTTTCTCTCTCACCCATGATTGGCTTTGGCTATGCTTTCCCCCTTTGACAGGCAGCTGTTCGCCTATCGTGCAAATGACACGGATTCTATGGACCAAGCTCAGCTTTAACAGCTCCGCCGTGAACGGTTGTACTTGCCACAAAAAATGTTTCCTGTAATCTTCGATGGAGGCAAAACGGTAGAGGACCGTGTAATTTCCCGAGCCCTCCGGTAAGGCGTTCCTCGTAATGATATTGTGGTTTTGGGACGTAAAACCCAGATATTAATAACGTTCCCTGAAATCGGGGCCACACCAAACCCACGCGACACAATAAGTTCCCAGCGCATTATAAAGAGCGAGTTCTAAGTAAGAGTAATAGGATACGTAGTCGGGCGCTCTCGTTCTATACACTTCGCATACGCGATAAGCTTTTAAATGCGAATGCATTTCATAGTCGGGCTATGTCAGGCATCCGGCGTTGTCCAGCGTTGTCCAGCATTGCCCGCGGAGGAGGAGGAGGATAGGTTGAGGAGGTAAGCGCCGGCAGGTGTTAGATGTGAAGCATCTTATGGCGAAGCTTAATCCGGTGGTGGTGGTGTGCGGCGTGACCACCCTTACTGCGCATGCGCAAACCCTTTAAAAAATAAAAATAAAAAAACCTCCTCTCTCCCTCTCTCTCCTCTAGGCATCCCTCCCCGCGGCAACCACACCCTCACTGCGCATGCGCCTCCCCTCCTCTCTCTCCCCTGCTACGCTCCCCCCCTCTCTCCTCTAGGCATCCCTGCCCGCGGCGTCCACACTCCCATTGCGCATGCGCGTACCACCTCTCTCTCCTCTCCTACGCTCCCCCCCCTCTCTTCTCTAGGCATCTCTGCCCGCAGCGTCCACACTCCCACTGCGCATGCGCGCTCCCCCCTCTCTCTCCTCTCCTATGCTCCCCCCCCTCTCTCGCCTCGCGACGCCGACACAGGCAGCGTCTGCTAGCGAGTTTCTTGGTTGAGAGAGAGAGAGAAGTAACTTTATTGGCACCCGTCAAATAGATGACGGGGTAGAGGCGTCAGCCTAAACCCACACTCATCCTCCGTAACCGTCGACCGGGATCCCTTGGGACGTGGCGGCGGTCAGGGCGAGACCGATGACTTGCCGTTGAGCATTTTCCTCATCGTTGAGTAGCAAGGACTCCCAGGACTCTCTGCATCTGTCTGGCTCATCAAAGTTAGGACAGCTCCAAACCATGTGGACTAAGTCCGCTCTACCATCGCAATGCCTACACCGAGGGCTATACACCGAGGGATGCCACTTGCTCAACAATTGTGGGTTTGGAAATACCCCTGTTTGTAACTTTCTCCACATAACTTCCTCGCTTTTTGAAAGGTTCTTATGCGCTCTCGGGTAAGTCTTACGCCCCAGCTTATAATGGTTAAGGATTTCGTTATAAGTGCTCAGTTCGTCAGCGGTCTGTAGGGGTTCCTCGCTTAGGGAATGTTGTCGAGACAGCGCTGGAATCCCGGAAAGTGAGACATCGGGCCAGCGCGTGCGCCTTCTCGTTCCCTCGCAAACCCTGATGAGCCGGTGTCCAGATTAGTGAAACCTGCTCCGCCGGGGGGCTGTCCGACGGCTAATATGTGTACAGCTGTGGCAGAGATCCTGCCCGCACCAAAATTTCTGATTGCAGATTGTGAATCACTAACAATAACTCTCACATTCTTTTGAGTCAAAGCCAGCGCAATGGCGACTTCTTCCGCCTCTGTTGCTCCTAAATGTCTGACGCTGCAGCACGAGGCAGGGCCTCCGTTTTCGCGTGTTATTACGGCTGCGTATACTTTGCCTTGCTTGTATTCGGCCGCGTCCGTGTAAATCACATCTTGCCTGCCTTTCAGGC
This sequence comes from Rhipicephalus appendiculatus, assembly GCA_030522465.1. Lineage (NCBI taxonomy): Eukaryota > Metazoa > Arthropoda > Arachnida > Ixodida > Ixodidae > Rhipicephalus > Rhipicephalus appendiculatus. Next base: position 16,114 of record JALIZH010008746.1, on the reverse strand, counting down.
TTTTCTGCAACGCCTCAGCTCTGTCCTTTCGTCTGCTCTCGTGATGCACCGGGCGCATATTCCTGGGTAACGGGAGTATTCTTAGCCTGTCCCTGACTCGCGGTGGGACTTTGCCTGTCTGCTTGGAACACGCCTGGGGCTCAAACCCCAGCCGCTCCAGGATCCGTTTACCAGTCTGAGTGCGCAGCAGTCTCTGATATTGCGATACTGTCGCCGCTTCAATGAGCTCGTCTAAGGTGTTGGACACCCCTAAACTTAAGATTTTGTTCGTTGGTGTGTTTGGGGGAAGGCCGAGAGCCGTCTTGACTCCCTTCCTAATGATGATTTCGACCTTGTCTTTCTCTGCTCTGGTGAATTTCAGGTAGGGGGGCTACATATATAATCCTGCTAATTACGAAAGATTGCACTAACCTTAGGAGGTTCGCTTCCTTCATACCCGCATGTTTGTTTGCTATTCGCTTGAGCAATCGGCACGTCTGGTTGGTAGTCGCTTCCAGTCTCTGGATGGTCTCGGCGTTTTTTCCGTTCGCTTGAATCCGCAAACCCAAGACCCTGATACTGTCGACAGTGCGAATAAGGTTACCGTTTACTCTCAGCTCGATGCCGTGCCCCGCGTCCTGTCCCCTTCCCCGTCGCTGCACCCGCGATGTTAAGAAAAGGACCTCCGACTTCTCCGCTGAGCACCTGAGGCCAATGGGCTCCAGATATTCCTCGATAGCTTGGATTGCCCTCTGCAGCGTCTCCTCGATGTGCCCGTCACTACCTCTGCTCATCCATAGCGTCAGATCGTCCGCGTAGAGGGTATGGTTCAGTCCTATGCCTGCCAGCTTCCTGGGGAGACCCATCATCGCGATGTTAAATAAGGTGGGCGACAGAACTGATCCCTGCGGCGTACCCTTGCTTCCCAGTTTAATACCTTCCAATGACTGCCCTCCCAAGCTGATCGTTGCCGTTCTGTTCGTAAGAAAAAAATCCTTTATATAATTGTAAGTCTTCGTGCCTACATTGAGAGCTCCCAGACTCTCCAATATGGCCGAGTGCTTCACATGATCGAATGCTTTCGAAACATCTAACCCTACGATTACCCTGGTGTCGACCGTGTTTTTGTCTATCACCTGTTCTTTGAGCTGAAGCATGACGTCGCATGCCGATAGATGTGACCTAAAGGCAATCATGGTGTCGGGGTACAATCCCTGATCTTCTAGAAATCTATTCAGCCTGCGCTGAATAACATGTTCCATTAATTTGCCCACGCATGAAGTAAGTGAAATGGGCCTGAGATGTTCAAAGCTAGGTTTCTTTCCAGGCTTTGGAATGAAGACAAGGTTGGCAGCCTTCCACGCTGGCGGAAGTTGCCCTCTGTCCCAACAGTCCTGCATATACGCTGTCAGATTTCTGACCGAAAAAACCGACTGCTCGCGCTGCACAACCGTTCACTGGCCACCCCGTATATATGGCAATGGATCTTGACCTCCAAGGTGGTGCCGGTGGGAGATTTCTCCTGTGCGTTGTTGAACAATAAAAATTCGCAGCGTGCGCGTTAACTAAAAGCGGACTGCGAGTCTCTGTGTCCAGTCGGAGTCTTCTGTCTCTCATTGCACATTAGCAGCGATTGGCATGTTCCAGTAGGAAACACCGCTCCATCGCTGCGTGCTTTACGCATCCCCAGTTTTCTCTCCTGCGCAACGCTGCGATGAGCGCCAGCGTCAACGCCGCCGCCGGTGTAAGCGTTAGCGCCCGCTGCTTCACATCTACACATGGTTCCCTTTAGCGGAAGATGGCGTAATTTTAAATGCGAATGCATTTCTTAGTCGGGCTATGTCAGGCATCCGGCGTTGTCCGGCGTTGTCAGCGCGCCGGCAGGTGTTATCTCTCCGCTCTCACTCCCTCTCCCATAGCAACAGCTGCGGGCGCGCGCGCTTATCCTCGCCCCCTAGCAACCGGAGCATGTGGTGCGAGAGAGTGTAGGTGCAGTGCATAGAGTTTCATACAATAATACCCAGAGCGGAATCTGTCGCTGCGATCGTTGTACCACCTGAAAATGATGGGAAGTACAGGCTTCGGATTGGATGGCGTTAGCTAGCGAACTGTCTACGGATCTTTTCCTACAGTTTCAGTTTCGTTCTTCGCGCTGCGTGGGTAGTGGGGTGCGTTGCAAAGTGCTCAAGCAGTGCCTGTGTTGTTAAAAGAGGCTGAAGACCGCTAGATCTCTTGGTTCGCTGCGACGCTGCAGCTTTACAGATTGTATATGACAGTTTTAGCGAAGCGTCGGGCACTCACTGCTGCGGGTAGACGTAGCGTCCCAAGCCAGTGCAGGAATATCACTCCGAGTTCACGTCTTCTTATAAGCGCGTCTTGCCAAAACTCGTTCAAATCGACTCCAAAACGACGGTGACGCTAAGTAGACGCACCGTCACGCTCCTCTGACTTGTCTTCACAACAAAACGAGAGATGCGTTGGGGGGCAGGCCACTTGGACAGACGCATCTGGCATCGCAGTAGAGGATACGTTAAGTGTTTCTCACTCAATACTTTACTGTTATTTACATAAATAGATAATGCGTACTTCTGAGCGAAAAACAAACGTGTTTGTTTTCAAGTGTTATAAAACAATTCATTAAATTTTGATGCCGAAACCTAGCACACTATGGCAGAGTAATGCATACCCTGGTAGTTAAATGTGTCCAGGTATCATTTCTATCTCACGGTCGCGTAAACTTTTTGCAATTAGTTTTACGCATAAAAAATGAAGCAAGTGTCAATTAGAAATAACTTCATATCGCTTTGTTTTACACTCGGTAAACAAGCGTCGCGAATCTCAAGAACGTAATCCATCCGAAGCAGATCCGAAGCCTGTACTTCCCGTCATTCCCATGGTGGTACAAGCGCCGCTGAAGGAGCCCCGCATAGACACTAGCGCCAGATTCCACTCTAGGTATTATAGTATGAAACTCTATGGTGCAGTGCTTCACCGCTCCTTCTCTCGCCGTTTGCTCTCTCTCCTCCCTGCGCCCCACTCTCCCGTCCGCTCGCGCCTCCCTCTCAACCGTTCGCTGGCTGGGCGCCTCTCAAGGCGATGGCAGAAGCCGGTGAAGACGAATGTCTGACGGCAACGGTACCCCTAGCAAGAAGTGTAACACAATCCAACCCGAGTATTATACCTCTCGTTGGAGGTGACGTCACTGCTGTAGCTTCAACGTCATCATCAACCGGAGGAGAAGAAGCGGAAGACAACGCTGCGAAGCGACGAGCGCGTGATGCCGAACGCAAGCGAGCGAAGCGAGCTGCCGATACCGAACTCCGTGCTCGGGAAGCCGCTGCGACACGCCAACGCCGAGCCGAGCATCCGGAAATGTGTGCTCGAGACGCCGCTGTGAAACGCCAACGCCGAGCCGAGAACGCTGAAGTTCGTGTTCGAGACGCGGCGGAGAAACGTCAACGCCCAACAAACCACACCATCTCCCTTGGATCTCCCGAAATGACCCGAATGTGGAGCTCCCAAATTTATGTTTCTTAAAAATTGGCAAAACGTGTTTTCTGGATATAAACAAACAACTAAAAAGTTACTGGGCACCAAAAAGAGCCCCAGAAAGTCATTGCGGGACGAACGATTTTCATAAAAAACGCCATCAAAACAAAACAGCCCGCACTGATCCCCCCAAATGCCCTTGAGGGAGCAAAACACTTGTGTGAAAAAAAAGACTGTAAAGAAAAGCCGCGCATGCGCACTTGCTGTTGGCTTCGCGCATGCGCGCTTTGTGACGCGCTCGGTCTTCTTGTCTGCCGTCTTTGTGCAGCCGTGGTTTTTCATTGGGTTTCTGTGCTCCATTGCGTTCTCTGTGGATTCGTGTGATATTGCACATGTCATCGTCAAAATTACAGGATTTTTGTGGATTTGCATCGCTACAGAAGGTATGTACGACCATCTCGATGCGACGAAGTTGCAATCGGATATTTGTGTTGTGCGTGAAAGTGGTGTAAGTTCAATAGTGCGTGCGAGCGCAAAGTTCTGAGTTCACGGCTGCTGTCTTTGTTTCCTTTCCACTAGGATGAGTCGCACGAAAACGCGGGCGCGACGAAAACCTAAAAACCTGTTTGAGATGATTCGTGACATAATTCGCTTGTTTTAGACAGTAGCAATGGAAAAATTTTGCCTTGCCTTGAGCTTTGCTCCGAAACAGTACATGTTTTCCACACGTGCTAATAAGATTCTTTTCTCGTGATTTTTCTCGTGTATTTTTTGCATGCGAGAAAGCTTTACATTGTAAACTAGAAGAAATATAATGATAGCATTCATATCTTGGTTTCTGCTTACACGCATGTGCGAGTACAAGCGATAATGCCGACTTCATGCTCTGACTAAAGATACAGAAATTATTCCGTCTTTTCCGTCTTTTATGCACAATTCATGATGTCCTCAGGCTGTTCACGTGCATGACGCCACGAAGAAATAACCTCTGGATTGTTCCATATATGAGGGTAGTGAATTCTCCTACTTCGCTTTGCCATGTAGTCGCACGCCCGTTATGCCTTGCCTTGCGTCGCTATCGTGTGCGATCAACTGATTTCACTTCGTTTTGTGTGTTCTTGGCTGCTCAAGAGGGGAAAGCAGCATGTAGTCGAACAGCACAAAATAACTGATAGGCTCAAGGTTTAGTGCTGATATTTTCCACGTGTTATATACGGAAATAACTCGCGAGGAAGAGATAGCGCCTGTACGAAGGGTAATGAAGGCGAGAAAAAAAAGACACTCTCTGCTTTGAAGTCGTAGTGGATTTTGGGCCCATTAAATTAAGGCAATTCAGCCGACAAAACTGTTTCAAAGTGTTTTGAGTTTGGCCCAGGGCATTTGCACCGAATGGTTAAGAATTCATGTAATAAATTTATTATACTTGTTCATGCGCTTAGAGAAAGGTATATATGGGCTGCTTAACTCGAAAAACAATTTTATGAGCGGTAAAAGTGCACTGGATACGATCACACAACGAAGGAACACACACGCAGACACATGGCGCTACTTTCAACAGTTTGTTTTGTGATCCCCATAGGTGTGCGCACGGGGGGTGGGCAGGAGAGGCTTCCCCCTTGAGTCACCTAAGAGGGGGGGGGGGGCGTAAAGTCTGCCCCATACCTTGCCATAATAGGGAGAGGGGCCGGAACGACCCCCCCCCCCTGAAGGGGAACCCTGCCCCCCGCTTATGGTGATCCTTACACCAATTATATAGCACATCAGCTGCGCAGAATAACAAAATATCAATAGGCAACATCAGGAACACCACGAAAATCACATTCATTTTCTGTCAGCGCGATAGACGGCTTTTCAATCTCTATTGCTCATATAATCTCGCGTGTAAGTTGATTCCTGATTCTCCCCACAATTATGCACGTGTTGAACAAAGAACTTCTTACAATGCATTGCTAGGAATCCACCTGCCACGTTTCTAGTATTGTAATGGTGTTCACGCAGCCGATCACTCAGTCAGCGAGTGTGTTGTCTGCCGCTATCTTGTGGTCGCAGCTAGTCGCAGCCACGGTGGACAAATCGGTCGCAGCCTGAATGACCGGCTGCGTGAAGACCATTACAATGCTGGAAACGTGGCAGATGGTTTCCTAGAAATGCATTGTAAGAATTGCGGTTGCCTTCCTTTGTTCAACACGTGCAGAATTGTGGGAAGAAATAGGAATCAGCTTACACGCGGGATTATAGAAGCGGGGGAGCAGGAAAGGACGGGTGACAAGCGCATTAGCAGGCCGTCTTTCGCGCTGACACAAAAGGAATTTGATTTTCTCGGTGTCCGTCATGTTGCGTAGTAATGTTCTTTTACTTCTGCGCAACAGACGTGCTCATCTTTTGCTATATAAGTAATGATGGGATCACAAAATAAACTGTGGAAAGAAGCGCTGTTATGTGTGCGCGTGCGTTCCTTCGTTGTGTGATCGTCTCAAGGGTGCTTTTATCGTTCAAAGAAACGGACTACCAACGTGCCCAGATTACCACCGTGGTCGGAAATTAACCCAATTTCAGAAGCTGACTCTCCATGTATGCTTCTGCGAAATATGCGCTATGTGATGACATTGTGTATGATGTACCAACAGACCCACTTTGCAACAACAGCAATGACCCATATTGATTTTGTGAAATATGACACAAAAATAATGCAAACTGCTTAAGAGTCAACATTCATAAATTATGTTCTAGTCTCGCATTGTTGTGCATCTTAATAATTAGTAAGAACTACCATCATACCGTGCTAGTGAAGCAGCGCACTCAAAAGAACGAAGAAAAAGGCAAGAAAAACTCTTCACTCGCTGCATTTGCTACGACTATCGTGGTTTTTTTTTTTTTTTTTTTTTTGTCTCTCTATTGAGGTGAGGCTGTGGTACACAATTAAAAGGAAGTGACATTTGATGTCAAGTTTTAGAACACTGTTTTAAAAAAATGTGCTTAGGCTGCAATTACTTTACGTAAGCTGTACTCATTCTCTTGTATATTCGTTTTGTATATGTGGCAGGCGGCACATGAGTTTCGAGGACAGGGCGCACGCGGAAGGGTACACACATTGTTAACAATGCTGTAGGTGTCTCAAGATTGTGTTCTGTGGTTCTTCTTTCTTTCAGATATTTAAAAACAGAACAAGATGAGAAAACCTTGCAGTGAAGATTCTTCTATTTGGGCTAGATTGCACAAGATCAGCTGAAAATGAATCATTTCTGTATTTACAGTTATTTATGCCAATCCTCAAGGCCCTGGGCATTTATTAAAATGTATATTTTTGCAATGAGTGTAAGCAGTTTTATAAGTAAACCTCGTTTACTTAGCACAAATGTCACAAACACACATTACTACAACGAAGCGCATTTTTTGTGCGCAGCATTTACATGTGTAAGTGCACCTGCAAACCAAATTTTGTGTACTTAAATCCAGTGGTGTAGCCAAATGCAGGAGTGCTACGGTGCATTGTATTCACCGGTGTGCCACTCCCGCCCATGCCCATGGCTACACCACTGGATTTAGGTGCGTGAAATTTTGCGGGCATGTGCATTTAGATGTCTAGATGCCACACACAAAAAAACGCTTCGTCATTATGAATAGAAGCCGAGATATTAATGAGAAACCCTTATTTCGAGGTCTCTGGGATGACACCAAAGTTGGAAATTGCTGGTTGCTAAAGCGTACTCGGGACGTTTTTCGGCGCTGTAGGGTTTTTTCTGGGAAGTAGTATATGTCCCACCAAAACTTTTTGGGACATTTTCGGGAGGTTGGTGGTTTGTTGGGCGGCGAGCTGCCGATACCGAACTCCGTGCTCGGGAAGCCGCTGCGACACGCCAACGCCGAGCCGAGCATCCGGAAATGTGTGCTCGAGACGCCGCTGTGAAACGCCAACGCCGAGATGAGAACGCTGAAGTTCGTGTTCGAGACGCGGCGGAGAAACGTCAACGGCGAGCCGCCGATCCTCGAGTGAAGCGGCGCGAGGCCGAGTGCAGCGGCAACGCCGACAGGCTGGTCCCGCTGCCGCCCACCCTCTCGATCGCGCCACGCAAGCGGCGGCGCGCGCTCGGCAGTTTACGCAGCCGGACGCCCGTTTCAAGCGCGACTTCGAGGACCACAGCTTTGGTCACAGCTGCAAGGTTTGCGATCGGCTGTGGTTCGACAACAATCTGAGCGTGATAGGGAACATCAAGAAGGACTCGAGTCGTTTGAACGCGCTTCGGGTTCTTTGGAACGAGTTTCGTAGAGGAGGCCCCGACGACGAGAACGGCGACGCCTTCATCGCCGTCTGTGACGACAACCCTCGTCTGGCGCCGTTCAAGTCGTACCTGGTGTGTGCCTCGTGCCGCGAGTCTCTCGTCAATGGGCGCGTCCCTTCGAGGAGCGTGAGTTTCGGCTACCGTTACCCTCCTCGTCCGGCGCACCTTCCCGATCTGAACACAGTCGAAGAACGGCTCATCTCGCCTCGCCTCCCCTTCATGAGCATCAGGCGCCTGACACGAGGTAACGGCCAGTTTGGAATCAAGGGACAGGTGGTGAACGTTCCGATCGACGTTCCCAGCGTTGTGGAGTGCCTTCCTCGCATGGTACCCGAGGACGCTGCGATCGACGTTCACGTCAAGCGGAGGTTGGTGAGTCCGGCAACGTACAAGCGCGGGTTGGTCAAGCGCAGCAACATTCTGGCTTGGCTCAAGCACCTGCAACACACGCCGCTGTATCGCGCCATCAATGTTCGCTTCGACTGGAGCCGACTCGATTACTTTGACGGCGACGAGACTGCTGAACGTAAACAAGAAGGAGAAGAAGAAGAACGGAAAGAGGATGATGACGATGATGAGATCGAAACGATTCCCCAAGACTTTGACGTAAACGATCCTCTGCAGTTGGCGATTGCTCTCAACGCAGTTTCGAAGACGCGATGACGGGCGCGGGGTGGATCGCGTCAAAGAAGAGGAACAACGAGAACAGGAACAACGACAACGCGAACGAGACGCGAACGCAAAGAAGAAGAAGCCGCGCGTGCGCATTGTGATGAACGAAGGACGAGAGAGAACGGAAAACGCCGATGGCTGTGAAGGGGCCGAGACCACTCGCAAGCTGGCGGATCAGTCGCACAGTCTCCACGTTGCTCCGGGTGAGAATCGCATTCTGATCGCGCTCTTCCTGGACGAGTACGCCGAAGAGCTCGCGTTCCCCACCATCTACCTGGGTGTGCCTCGCAAGATCACCGAACCGCGTCCCACGCCTTTCGTCAAGGCCAGCAGCGAGATCAGGCGGACCGATCGGCGCGGGGTGACTCCGGAACACGTCCTGTACATGGCCGTGAAGGTGATGCGCTACAACGTTGCCGAAATGTCCATGACGTTCCGGACCAACGCGGCCACCGACTCGATCACGCGCGAGCAGCTCGAGAAGGGCGGGCAGAGGTTCCTCGACGACATGCTGGACCGCGACCTGGGTTTCATGCGCGGCGTTCCCAACAAGGTTCAGTACTGGCAGGAGCGACGCAAGCACCTCTTTGCCATGATCAGACAGCTGGGCAAGCCGCACGCGTTCCTGACCATGTCTGCGTCCGAAGGGCACTGGGAGCGCCTGCTCGATACTCTGGAGCGGCTGCGAGTCGGACCCGAAGGTACGGCGCGCGTGGTCGCCGAGATGATGGCCTGGGAACGGGTGGAACTCGTCAACAACGATCCCGTGACGTGCGCAATCTACACCAACCGCATCTTCGAAGTGATCATGAACGTGCTGAGGGACAAGCGCTGCTCTCCGTTCAGGCCGTACGTTGTGCGAGACTACTTCAAGCGAGTCGAGTTTCAGCAGCGCGGCAGCGCGCACGTGCACGTCATTCTGTGGCTGGAACACGCGCCCGAAGACGAGGAGCTCAGCGGAGCCGAAGGGGCCATGCCCAAGACGCTGGAGATGGTGGACGCGCTCCTGACGCTCGACACCTCTCTGCTCAAGCGGCCGCGCACGCAGACGCACCACCACACGCACACGTGCTACAAGCGCGGCCGCACAAAGTGCCGGTTCGGCGCTCCGCTCATGTCGAGCGAGTCCACCAAGATTCTGGTGCCGTTTCCTCCGATCGCGGACGCGGCCGTGGAAGACGCCGAGACCATTCCAGAACGGGAACGGCGAAAGGACCTCAAGGCAAAGTACGAAGAGATGCACGAGGCGCTGGAACGCGGGGGGAGACTTTGCGAGCCTGGACGATTTTCAGCGCACCTTCAACGTTCGCTCCGAGGAAGAGTACATGGACGTTCTGCGCGCCGGCGTCGCGCGTCCGTGCGTCCTGCACCGGAGGACTCCGGCCGAAAAGTTCGTCAACGCCTTCAACCCCTGGATAGGCCGAGTCCTCGATTCCAACATGGACCTGCAGATCATACTGGACCACTACGCGTGTGCCTCGTACGTTGTGGACTACATCAACAAGGCCGATCGCGGCATGTCCAACCTCAAGCGCGCCGTGTCCGACATCCTCAAGGAGAATCCCAACGACGACTACGAGGCCGTGATTCGCAAGCTCCGAGTGGACATGCTGAAGGGAGTTGAAATGTCCGCGCAGGAAGCGGCCTGGTTCCTGCTCAGGCAGGACATGTCTCACAGAGGAGGGACGTCGTGTACATTCCCACTTGCTTCCCCGAAGAGAGGGTGCGCGTGCGCAAGACGCGCGAAGAGCTGGACAAGCTCCCCGCCGCGTCCACCGACGTGTGGAAACTCAACAACGTGCAAAAGTACGAGGCCAGGCAGCAGCCCGATGAGCTCGACGATGTGTGTCTCGCCGACTTCGCCAGCAAGTACAGGATGGGCCAGGGCGGTCGGTACATGCTCCGAGACAGGCCGGTGGTGATACGTTACCGCAACTACAGTCCCGGCGACGATGTGGACTCGTATATGCGCGAGCAGGTGTTGCTGTACGTGCCCTTTCGGGGCGAGGCGATTGACGTTCTGGACGGCAACAAGTACGTGAAGCTGTACGAAGACAACAAGGAACTGATTGAGCGCAAGCGCAAAGAGTACAACCCGGCCAACGATGACGTTGTGGTTGGAGAGTTGGTTGGCCAGTACTATGCCGAAATGCTGCGCATGCGCCAGGAACAAGAACAACAACAACAACAGCGAGAAGAACAATCGGATGACAGTGACGTAAATGAAGTGGTGCTGGCTGTCTCTAAGCAGAAACAACACGAGCAGCAACGGCATCGGGGGTTGACGCCGATGTTCTGCCGAGCTACCGCTTGCTCCGCTTGATAAAGGAGACGGTCACGCCGTGCGCCGCAGTGCGCAAGCGGCAGGGCGTCATGGACCGAGACGCGTACCTCTCGATGATGCGCAGCACAAACGGCGAGCAGTACGAGTTGCTGCGCGAGATTCTCCATCGCCAGACGACTCCCGGCCAGCCTCCCCTGCGAGTCTTCTTCACCGGCCCCGCCGGTTGCGGCAAGACGTTCGTCCTCAAGCTCGCCATGGACGTGTACAACAGGTGCAGTGGCGGTGGTGGTGACTCGGGCATGGAAGTGAACGCGCCTTCGACTTCATCGTCTGCACTGGCACCGGTAACGTCATCGTACAACGCGTACGTCATCTGCGCCAGCACGGGCAAGGCCGCCGTTGCAGTTGGTGGCACCACCGTTCACGCCGCCTTCAAGCTCGTGCGCAGTGCCACTACTGCTGGCAGGCAGGCGGCTCGCATCGGCATCATGGGAGACGGCGGTCTGAGCCCCAGCGATCTCAACACGTTTCGAGTCGCGTTCCGCCGAGTCAAGTGCGTCATCATCGACGAGGTCAGCATGATGTCTGCCGATCAACTCAGAGCCGTTGACTACCGTCTGCGCCAGATCACGCAGCGTCTGAACGAGCCCTTCGGAGGTTTGGACGTCATCCTCTGCGGCGACTTGCGTCAGCTACCGCCCGTGCGCGCGAGCGAAATCTACAAGCGGTGCCGCAGTGCGGACGGACTCATCGGACTCACCGTGGTGACGTGGCATCATCTAGAGTACTTTCCCCTTGTGCGAGTCGTTCGCCAGTCTGACGTCGGCTTCTCCAACGTCCTCACAAAGATTGGAGACGGCCGCGCGCTGGAACCGGACGAGGTGCGGCTGCTGGAATCGCGCTTCGTCACCGCCGCCGAAGCCATGGAACGCGCGGCCTCTGCCGTGCGCATCTTCTACTCGAACAACGAGGTGACTCGCTTCAACGAGGCCGTTGCGCAGGCGCAGGGAGACGGTAGGTACCGAACGCTGCGAGCTCGGGACGAGTTTCTTGGGTGCAAGACGCCGCACCTGCTGGAGAACGCCAAGCGCAGGGTGGAGCGGATGGTCAGCAGCGAGTTTGCAAACCTCCCGCGAGAAGTGTTGGTCGTGATCGGCAAGCCCTACATGATCACCTCCAACAATTACGTTGTGGACGGTTTGGTCAACGGCGCCGTTGGAGTCTTGCGCATGTGCGAGTTTGAACAAGGAGGAGAAGAAAGACGCGCGAGGCGTCTCTGGCTAGAGTTTGACGTGCCCGGCACCGGCAAGTTGACTCGCGCGCGCGCGAATCGCGCCGTGCACGAGGCCAACAGCAACGGCTACGTCATCGAGAGCGTCACCTGGGTACCCATCGAAATGCAGTCTGTCACGCTCACCACTGACCGCAAGGCCGGCATTTCCTGCAAGCGAACGCAGTTTCCCCTCGTCCAGGCAAGCGCCATCACGGTTCACAAGTCTCAGGGGGAACGTACGCCTCGGTCGTGTACGAGTACGCCAGGACGCACCCGCAAAAGCTCGTCTACGTTGCGCTCTCGCGCTGCACCAACCTCAACGGCCTCTACCTCACAAACTACGACGGAGAAGCACACCTTCTACCATCGAGAGGCCAACCCGGACAAGCCCATGGTGGACGAGTTTCGCAGGCTCGAGAGTCACTGCCTGCACACCGTCACGCAACGATACCTTGCCGCGTTGAAAGAACAGGAACTGTCTCGAGTGTGCGAAGGCGGCTCCAGAGAGTTTACGCTCGCGCTCCTCAACGTTCGCTCTCTCTCCGCCCACGCGCTGGACGTTGCCAGAGACCCCGTGCTCGGCAAAGTTGACCTCCTGTGTCTCACCGAGACTTGGAATAACGGCACTGCTGCCGGTAGTGGTTGTGAGGGCGCTGTGGTTCGCGGGTACGACGCTGCTGCGTGCGCGCGCGCCGTTGCCACTGGCCGAGCGGGCGGTGTGGACGTGTTCCTCAAGCGATACCTGCCCTTCAGCGAAGAACTGCGACAGCAACGGCAGTCCTCGCTTCTCGTCCTCGATCGCCGCATCTGCCCTAGTGTCAGCGATGGTCTGTGTGGCGATGGTGCCGACGACGCCGTCAACGAGTACTACTTTGCTCGAAGCGGCAAGGACGGCGAATACTGCGGCGTTCATCTCGTTGCTAACGTGTATCGGAACCTCATATCGCATGCCGTTGCCACCTCGCCCGTTCGAGACACGTCTCCGTACAAATACTTGTACACCCTTGCCTACACCGGAGACGGAGTCTTTGTGGTGACCGTGTACTTCGCGCCCAACCTCGCTCGTGACGCCGTTGCCGCGCAACTGGACGCGGCTATGGAAAGTGTGTGTGTGCGCTCCAAAGTATCTGACCCCGTCGTCTTGGTTGGTGACTTTAACGTGGACGTGAGAAAGAAGAGCGGCGAGTGGTTGCTGGAGTACATGCGGACAAAGTTCTCTACGCAGTGTGCCTCCGCCGAGTCCGACAAGTGTCCGACTACCATTCACGGAAGTTGCATTGATATCGCCTTTACCCGAAACTGTGACGTGCGCATGCTCCTCAAAGACCCTTTGACTGTACACTTTCGCGACCACAAGGCTGAGATTATGGCCGTCAGGTACAATGACAACACAAACAGGTGCTGATGAATGTGTAAATAAATGGTTACGGTACAAATCCTCATCTCGTCATTAATTTACGCCATTAAAATTACTACGCCGTGTACTCTCGGCGCAAGAAATGCATTCGCATTTCCTCAAGATTCCCTTCGGGGAGGTGGGGGGCTTTTTTTTTGTGTACGTTACAGGCTTATTTCGAAAATCAGGGAAACAGGCAATTTCAGATGGTGCGAAAATGCCGTAGACTAAAAGAAACACCGTATATACTCGTGCATAAGCCGCACTTTTTTTCATCATATCTTGCTCGCGTGCGGGTCACACGCTAATCGGACCTATGGCTACACATAAGCACACTGAAGCGCCACTGCGACTACAGTGGTGGATAATTAAAGAAGTCACAGTTTCGCCACTAGCGCGAAGCAATGAATGCGATAGCAAGAAGTTAGAATGTCACACGAAGAACGCAAGCAGCTCGATACTTGCAGAGCCCCGCTGCAGCCCAAAGAAGGACGCTTGAAAAGAACGCATTGGTATACACATGACAAGCGTGAACTAACAGTTGTCAAAGTTGTTCTGTCTTTGTATTTGAGGAACGCCCTGCGAGTGTCCACAATGCAGAAGCCGATGCTGCTGCTGTTGTTCTCGACTCTGACGTGGCTCATACCCACTCAGGCAGTTTGGCCAAGAATTGATTATATGATACTGTTAGACATTTAGACGCTGTTTGATATTTCTTTTTCTTTTAAACTGCGCCACGGGGAATGAGCCCTCTGAATCTCCTGCCACGCGGTGGCGTCTGACACCAAGTGTGCCTAGTGTTCTCTTTTTTTGCCTTCTACACCATGAGTGGTACAGAAGGGGGCTACTTTTTCGTGCGCATCTCAAGGACAGTTTTCAATTTGAAAGAAACGGTAAAAGCGTTGCGTGACAGACAGACAGACAGACAGACAAAGAACTTTTATTTAGTCCTGAGAAGACGAAGAGTGCCCCCGTCAGGGGCTTCCGTCTGCGGGCCGCACCCACGAAGGAGCCGGGAGGTTGAGAGTCTCGGCGACGTCGCGGGCTCTCTGGACAGCCCTGAGCTGCTCTTCCTTGGTGGAGCCGGTGAGAAGCCGGAGCCAGTCTTCCTCCGTAGAGGGAGACCCTGAGCTCCCGCGCAAGTCGTGACACTGCCGAGCATGTGCTGAAGTGTGCACCTGGGATGTCCACAGCGCGCACAGCCAGTGTCGATGCCTTCTATAAATTTTGCATAAATAAATGGAGATGGATAGGTCTCCGTCTGTACAGAAAACATGCTCAAGCTGCTTCGAGATGTGCGTACCGCGAGCGGCAAATGGTGCATATGAATAGCTCGCCGTTATTTCGCCGGCACAAGCATGGCGCGTGGTTGTGTTGGCTGGCGTAGCAGGCTGCGGAGCGAGGGGTCGCTGGTTCGAATACCCGATCAGGCGCTTTGGAAGTTTTTTCTGCTGATTTATTTTTCTTTAAGCCTTTTTTATATGTATCAATACATATACATAACCGGGACATGATGGCGACGGCAAAAATCAGCCGAGAGTGTCCATATTGTTATGTGCCGTTTACTTGTTCTTGTAAAAAAGAGAGGTAACACCTGGCGGTTCAACAAGATCACCAAGAAAGACGTCTATCCTTTGCCGCGAATAGACGACGCCCTTGATTCTCTTCATGGCGCACGGTACTTTTCCTCCATGGATCTTCGTTCGGGCTATCGTCAAATTGCTGTCGATGAAAATGATCGGGAGAAGACCGCCGTTGTTACACCGGATGGGTTCTACCAGTTTAAGGTCATGCCGTTTCGGTTGTGTAACGCGTCAGCAACATTTGAGCGCATGATGGACTCCCTACTTCGGGGTTTCAAATGGTCTACATGCCTCTGCTACCTCGACGATGTCGTCGTTTTCTCATCTACGTTGACAAGTCACCTGCAATGCTTGTCGGCTATTTTGCGAGTTTTTGGCACCGCCGGTCTTCAACTCAACTCTTCAAAATGCCGCCTTGGCCGCCGAGAAATCACCATGCTCGGCCATCTTGTTGAAGCTGCGGGGATAGGACCTGATCCAGCAAAAATACGCGCCGTTACGAACTTCCCTATTCCACGTTCTTCCAAGGACGTTCGCTCGTTTTTCGGCTTATGCTCGTATTTTCGCCGCTCTGTTAAGGATTTTGCAGAGATCGTGCAGCCCCTCACATGCCTTCTGAAAAAGGACGTCCCCTTCTCTTGGGGTCCTGCCCAAGCGTCGGCTTTTTCTCATCTCGTCGACCTACTCACGTCGCCCCCCTGTGTTGGCGCATTTCGACGATTCTGCGCCCACCGAAGCACGTACCGATGCCAGTGGTCATGGTATCAGCGCTGTCCTCGGCCAAATTCAACGTGGTCGCGATTGCGTTCTTGCATACGCCAGCCGCCTTCTCTCCGCACCTGAACGGAAATATTCAATAACAGAAAGAGAGTGCCTCGCTCTTGTTTGGACCGTCGGGAAATTTCGTCCATATCTGTACGGCAGACCCTTCGCCGTCGTAAGCTTCACCACGCCCTCTGCTGGCTCTCTTCTCTTAACGATCCCGCAGGTCCGCCTTGGTTGTTGGGCATTACGACTTCAAGAGTACTCGTTCACTGTCGTTTACAAGTCTGGCCGTTTGCATCAAGACGCCGACTGCCTGTCCCGTTATCCCGTAGACCCGGCAGTACCTTCGGCGAACGATACTATTCCATCTGTGTTCGCTATAACTGACCTCTT